>CAKAOJ020000265.1:120000-165000 GCA_916701645.2 Sebastolobus alascanus
CCTCTGACATCACTTTGTACCCTCTGACATCACTTTGTACCCTCTGACATCACTTTGTACATTCTGACATCACTTTGTACCCTCTGACATCACTTTGTACCCTCTGACATCACTTTGTACCCTCTGACATCACTTTGTACCCTCTGACATCACTTTGTACCCTCCGACATCACTTTGTACCCTCCGACATCACTTTGTACCCTCCGACATCACTTTGTACCCTCCGACATCACTTTGTACCCTCCGACATCACTTTGTACATTCTGACATCACTTTGTAGATTCTGACATCACTTTGTACCCTCTGACATCACTTTGTAGATTCTGACATCACTTTGTACCCTCTGACATCACTTTTTACCCTCTGACATCACCGGTTGGAGTTTTAACGCTCTAGTTTTTGGATTTGGGAGAGAGTTGTTCATGTTCACTAATATTTTTTGGACTGTCTTAGATCACAGGAATAACAGCGATGAATTTAGAAAATGGGAACCTCATAGAACCCCACTGAGAAACACCTGAACTATCCCTTTAACCTCCATCTACTGTAGTAATACACTGACTCTGGATCAGAACCTCATAGAACCACACTGAGAAACACCTGAACGATCCCTTTAACCTCCATCTACTGTAGTAATACACTGACTCTGGATCAGAACCTCATAGAACCACACTGAGAAACACCTGAACTATCCCTTTAACCTCCATCTACTGTAGTAATACACTGACTATGGATCAGAACCTCATAGAACCCCACTGAGAAACACCTGAACTATCCCTTTAACCTCCATCTACTGTAGTAATACACTGACTCTGGATCAGAACCTCATAGAACCCCACTGAGAAACACCTGAACTATCCCTTTAACCTCCATCTACTGTAGTAATACACTGACTCTGGATCAGAACCTCATAGAACCCCACTGAGAAACACCTGAACTATCCCTTTAACCTCCATCTACTGTAGTAATACACTGACTCTGGATCAGAACCTCATAGAACCCCACTGAGAAACACCTGAACTATCCCTTTAACCTCCATCTACTGTAGTAATACACTGACTATGGATCAGAACCTCATAGAACCCCACTGAGAAACACCTGAACTATCCCTTTAACCTCCATCTACTGTAGTAATACACTGACTCTGGATCAGAACCTCATAGAACCCCACTGAGAAACACCTGAACTATCCCTTTAACCTCCATCTACTGTAGTAATACACTGACTATGGATCAGAACCTCATAGAACCACACTGAGAAACACCAGAACTATCCCTTTAACCTCCATCTACTGTAGTAATACACTGACTATGGATCAGAACCTCATAGAACCACACTGAGAAACACCAGAACTATCCCTTTAACCTCCATCTACTGTAGTAATACACTGACTATGGATCAGAACCTCATAGAACCCCACTGAGAAACACCAGAACTATCCCTTTAATGTGTCATGTAGCTCCAGCAGAACCAATGTGATGATGTAAAGATGGACCACACACAGACCACACATGGTGAAACATGGTGACTGACTGCCAAGAGGTCTGTGGTGAGTCTCTCCACATATTGGACCAACCCAAACACACACTGAAACAATGTGGGATTAAAAAAAAAGTTCCATATTAACACTAGTCTGTGTTTTTTTAATTTACTTCTTCTTACTTCTTACATCTTCTATGTCCGTACCTGATTCCCTACATTTCCCAGAATGCATTTCTGTGGATAGATAAACTAATCTGTTCCATTTTGACTACGTGTTCAGTACATTTCCAGCTTTGTGTTGCCAGCTGGTTCTGATATATAAAGCTGTATTCTACCAGGCTCCCAGTACAGAAATGACAGAAATGACCCATCTCTCCAACAGTAGGGGTCAACATGGGCTTTAGGGGTCAACACGGGCTTTAGGGATCTGGGATCAGGTTCATCAGGAGGATGTTGGGAAGGTGGTGAGATCCTGAAGCGACTGCAGAGTTCTGGCAGGGATTTCAGGAATTACTGGAATATCCAGTTGTTAGCCATTTAAACATCTGCTTTCAATATCATGTGAGCTGCTACCAGCTAATTGTTGAGTAACAAACAAGCCACAGACACACATTTGGCTTTAATGGTAACTACCAACTGGTGCTGCATCAGAACCCGTTTTACTGCATCAATCCGTGTTTATAAGCTCATTTATAGTCCTGTAGCTCATTTCCCATCTTTACTTCCTTTAACCCGTTAAGCTTCTTGTAAACTCTGAGTCATCACTGACTGGGAAACTTACAGTCTGTGATCCACCATGTGTGTGTGTTGACTCATGTTTCAGGCATCATAATGTGGCCTAACAGTTATTAAATGATTAAATGATGACCTCAGCAGCGTGGCTTTGGTTTGCAGTGACCTCCACAGGTCACAGATGACATAACAACATAAACATGACAACCATGAAAAAACAGCATTTACAGCTGATATTATAAACATTATGGAAGCTTGTGACTGAAAAATAAAGATGCCAAACAAACAAATCTAGCATTGTTTTTCCTTCTTATGTTCAGAAATAGATTCACAGTGTCCCAGAATATAGAATAGAATAGAATAGAATAGAATAGAATAGAATAGAATATGATATCCAGACAAGTCCTAGTCAAGAATTATATTCTCATGAAATATAAATATGATTTCCCATAAGTGATATACAAGTTATAGTTATGACAAAGACCTCATAATAAAAACATATTATAAATATTATATATTATATACTATATTATATATGTACTAGCTTCTATTGTGTTAAGAATTGCTGCTTTTCTTTGTTTCATAAGATACTAAATATATAATATATTTTGGGTCGGTTAAAGAAAGTAAATCTGAATTTATGATGAGCAGGTTTTTTTCTGACTTCTTATAGACTAAGGAGGGTTTTAAGGGCTGTAACTAAATATATAAATACATAACTAATTATAGAATTAAATGCTTATTACATGAATACATAAATAACTATCATGTTAATGATACATATATGATAATATTATGTAAAAGTCTGTAACTATAACTCTCTATATAAAATTATTAAATATACAGTTATGGTTACAGACTCTCTCTCCGCCTCCCTACATTTATATTTTGAGTTAATTTGACAAAAAAGAGACAAAACGCTCAATAAACAAAGTAAAGATGAATTTGACTGATACCTTTATTTATTTATTTATTTTTCAAATGTTCTATAAATATTGTGATCACATCATTATCCTGAATTCTTTTGGCCATGATAATCGTGTATTGACAGCCCTATACATTTGTATATTTATTTATTCATTTGCATATTAATTCATTTATTTACTTATTTGTGTATTCTCACATCTTTTTTCATAATTTTATTATTTGTTATTATTATTGTAAAATTATAAATAGATAAATGAAAGTGTGCCTAAATGAATTAAATAAATAATAAATTGAAATAAATAAATTAATTAATATACGAATGAATACATATGTAACTATATATATAGATAAAAAAATAAATGTAACATTTATATATTTATCTCATTTAAATTGTGATTTATCTTTTATTTATGTATGAAGATACTTAAGCATTAAATTACATAATTATTTTATTCATTTATTTAAGCATCTAATTATATAATTTGTAATTATAAATGTTATAATATATCTAGTTTCGTCCCTTAAAACCCTCCATAATAGACTAGAGGATTATCACAACATTTAACATTTAATCAGTAGTGGTAATAGCAGCTGTAGATCAACAATTGACTATAATTCTAAGCCAACAGATCCATAATGAAAATTAAATAAATAATATTTCTGGATTTCTTTCTAGTGTAAATGTTCACCGTAGATTATCTGTGACTTAATTATAACTATAGTCTGTCTGTGTTCATACTGACGTTTAGTTGTTGCCTGCCGATTTAATTCATGCATTAATTTAAATGACTGTTTTCTATGTTATTATTATTATTATTATTCTGTGGTGGAGCGACCTGACGGAGGTCGATGTGTGAACAAAGACTCTGAGTTCACACAGGAAGAAGAAACAAACACTGAGAGGTGACTCTGACAGTTATATGATGCAGGATGAAGGACGAACAACAAGAAACAACGGCAACAGAAAGAAATGCGTGCGTGTGTGTGTGTGTGTGTGCGTGCGTGTGTGTGTGTGTGTGTGTGTGTGTGTGTGTGTGTGCAGCCACAGACAGCATGTCTCCTTGTCTGCTGCCCCTCAAATAAATTCTGCGTTGTTGTTTTTCCACGAATACAACCACTGGAACAATCAAATATATTGACCAACACACACACACACACACACACACACACACACACACACACACACACACACACACACAGATAACTCTTGTCATACACTCTAGATGTGTATTGGTTGAGGTCTCTACAGTTGGTCCGATATGCAACATTATCTGGTCACAAACTGGCTCCACTATGGTCACACACACACACACACACACACACACACACACACACACACACACACACATTTAAAGAGAAACAGTGATGTACAGATGCACACTTGGATATACACATTTACTGCAGACACACACACACACACACACACTCACACTAGCTGTGCGTCTGCTGGTCTCGGCCCATTGATCTCAGGTTCGGAGCCACAGAGCTCTGAATCCAATGCTGATAAGAAACACACACACACACACGTATACTAATACACACACACACACACACACACACACACACACACACACACACACACACACACACACACACACTGGACAGACACAGAGACTCCACTCCAGCTGTGGTTGAATTATTTTAATCGTTTATAACCTCAAGTTATTTTAGGATGTGAACTCCATTCAGGAGGAGTTCAGTGTTCTGATCACTGTTAAATCTCTTGGATTTAGTCTCTTGTCACTTTGCAACGTATTCACAAGATATCTAACGGAAAACATATTCCCACTCCAGAAGTGTCGTTATTGAAGTACGTATACGTTATGTGATAAATAAACGTTGACTTCTGGTTTCGATGCCTTTACATTGCAGTCAGTCATGGCGTGAAATGACTCGTCTAAAGCAAGAACGGTGTTGAATGTTGAAATTTTAAATTGGACTTTCCCAAAAGAGACTAATTCTTTAGCGAGAGATTCTGTTTTCTAATTTACAGGAAGCACTGAACCAGTTTGAAGTTGCCTTCACACGATCAGAAAAGTGCTCTTCGCTCACCGCGAGGTCGGACAGCGAGTCCTGCAGAGGCAGCAGGAAGAATATGACATCAAGAAGAGCACAAGGAACGCCATTCACTGTTCCTAGGCAACAACAACAGTTGGAGCTGTTATCTCATTGGTTACGCTTTGAAAGGACAAAGTTGAAATAATTTGAACTTTGAGCGCAGCGGTCGGCGGAGACTTTGAGCGGTGCGGTACACTAAGGGTTCTGCCGAGTCAGAACCGCTCTCTCCACAGCAGAACGATGAGCCACGTTACTGCTGATCATGTGGGTATTAATAGTTTGTATTAATCTTGTAGTGTTGGTATTATGTTACTGTAGGTCTGTTAAAATAACTACTGGTGCCTGTATATGTTTACATACTGTAGACCGTTCACCAATGTTAGGCCACAGTTTACTCAGGAATCATAGAAGACGCTGATTTCTGTTGATCGATAGCAAACCGTGGTGAGAGTGCTGACGTTCGAGGCCGGAGAGTCATGAATAAGTTACCCGTCAGAACACAGCTGTACGAACTAACCTGCTGTATAAGCTCACCGAGCTGGCAGCAGGATTTCTGAATGTTTTCAGCGTTTTACTATCTGTCTTCAGATGTGACAAAAAGAAGTCTTCACATGGAGGAGGGAGGGAGGACAGAGAGACTGATGGCTTCTCTCCGTCCTCCCCCAGGGACGACTGAAACCCTTTTAAGGCTTGTCTCTCTCTCTCTCTCTCTCTCTGTGTCCCTCCATCATCTCTTTCTCCAGTTCTCCCTGTTCACTATCTCCCCCTCCTTCTCTCTCTCTCTCTCTCTCTCTCTCTCTCTCTCTCTCTCTCTCTCTCTCTCTCTCCTTCTCTCTCTCTCTCTCTCTCTCTCTCTCTCTCTCTCTCTCTCTCTCTCTCTCTCTCTCTCTCTCTCTCTCTCTCTCTCTCTCTCTCTCTCTCTCTCTCTCTCTCTCTCTCTCTCTCTCTCTCTCTCTCTCTCTCTCTCTCCGTCACCCTATCAGGCAGCAGGTTCTGCAGTCGATAGGGCCATTAGTAAATAACAGATACATAATTTATTAAATATCCTTAGATACATATTTCAGCATCGAATTACCAGGCGAGAGAGAGAGAGAGAGGGGGAGAGAGAGAGAGAGAGAGAGAGAGAGAGAGAGAGAGAGAGAGAGAGAGGAGAGAGAGAGGGAGAGAGAGAGAGAGAGAGAGAGAGAGAGAGAGAGAGAGAGAGAGAGAGGGAGAGAGAGAGAGAGAGAGAGAGAGAGAGAGAGAGGGAGAGAGAGAGAGAGAGAGAGAGAGAGAGAGAGAGAGAGAGAGAGAGAGAGAGAGAGAGAGAGAGAGAGAGAGAGAGAGAGAGAGAGAGAGAGAGAGGAGAGAGAGAGAGAGAGAGAGAGAGAGAGAGAGAGAGAGAGAGAGAGAGAGAGAGAGAGAGAGGGAGAGGAGAGAGAGAGAGAGAGAGAGACAGAGAGAGAGAGAGAGAGAGAGAGAGAGAGAGAGAGAGAGAGAGAGAGACAGAGAGAGAGGAGAGAGAGAGAGAGAGAGAGAGAGAGAGAGAGAGAGAGAGAGAGAGAGAGAGAGAGAGAGACAGAGAGAGAGAGAGAGAGAGATAACTAGTTGACACATTTAAATGATTTAAATGAAAGAGTATATCAAACAACACATTTATATTCTGTACACTGATCACTGAACAAAGGAGCAATAATATAGAAGTAACTTTAATAAAAACAAAAAAGAATAAATATGGATAATAAAACAGTAAATGGACACGATACAGTTAAATATTGTATTTCTCCAGATGTGTTTAAAAGGCAGTTCAGATGAATTATTCAATTATCTGCAATTTTATCAGGTTTTTAGATGGATATTATATGAAAGTTATCCTACATTATTTAACCCAGTGTTTATTAAATTAAAGGCTGTAACTGAGAGAGTTCATGGCCTCTATATTAGGTTGGGTTTCTATATTTGCTCGTTTTCTCTCAATTGATTAAAATATTTAATCACGATTAATCGCAAATTATTCACACATTTTTTATCTGTTCTAAATGTACCTTAAAGGGAGATTAGTCAAGTACTTAATCCTCTTATCAACATGGGAGTGGACAAATATGCTGCTTTATGTAAATGTATGTATATATTTAATATTGTAAATCAATGAACAACACAAAACAATGACAGATATTGTCCAGAAACCCTCACAGGTTCTGCATTTAGCATAAACATATGCTCGATCATATGGCAACTGCAGCCGCAACAGGCAACACACAAGTGTCAGTGTGTCAGTGTGTGACTTCACTATGACTTGCCCCCGCCTGCATTTGATTTATCATAGTGGGCATGTCTGTAAAGGGGGGAGACTCGTGGGTACCATAGAACCCATTTACATCACTGATCTGGAGGTCAGAGGTCATAAGGGGACCCCTTTGGAATATGGCCCATGGACGTTGGGAGTGTTAATTAACCTCCTTCTATGACCAGGCTAATCTGAACTGGTTGGTACCGATGGATTCATCAGGTTCTAGTCTGTCCTGGTTGAGTAAACGATGCGATTCATCAGGTTCTAGTCTGACCTGGTTGGTACCGATGGATTCATCAGGTTCTAGTCTGACCTGGTTGGTACCGATGGATTCATCAGGTTCTATAGTTTACTATGACACCAGTATCTTCACTCTAGCTTTAAAACTGAACCACTACTATGGAAGACCCGTAAATAGTGATCGCTGAATAGGACTGTGTTTCGGCTATACAGCACTGCATCCTACATCTCCCATAATGCAACTGGATCTTTTCATTAGAGCCTCCGATCATGGACAGTCACTAAATCAGGAATGCTGAACGGATGGTGGCAAACATGATCTACACCATTCATGACTTTTCAAGATCGTTCTAATGTCATCAATCATCTAACCCACAATCTCAGTTAGTATCACAATCAGAGCCAAACAGACTTCAACAACGTTTCAGATCATACAATAACCATCAATCATCACTACTTTCAATCAAACTTCTATCTAACTCATCAATCATGCAACAGCCAATCAATAACTAACTCATCATGACTATCAAACTGGTTCAAGCAATTCATGCAACATCATCAACTCAATCAACTCATCAACTCATCAACATCCTTCAAATATAACTCATCATTACATCACTTCATAACTCAAATCACATCATCAATCATATCATCAATCTAACTCATCAACTCATCACTCATCATAACTACAATCAACTCATACTAACTCAACAATCATCAACTCATCAACTCACTCAACTCTATCAACTCATCAACTCACAATACATCATCACTCATCAACTCAACAACTCATCAACTCATCAACTCATCAACTCATCAACTCATCAACTCATCAACTCAACAACTCATCAACTCATCAACTCATCAACTCATCAACTCATCAACTCATCAACGCAACAACTCACAACTCATCAACTCAACAACTCATCAACTCATCAACTCATCAACTCATCAACTCATCAACTCAACAACTCATCAACTCAACAACTCATCAACTCATCAACTCAACAACTCATCAACTCATCAACTCATCAACTCATCAACTCAACAACTCAACAACTCATCAACTCATCAACTCACTAACTCATCAACTCACAACTCTCAACTCATCACTCAACAACTCATCAACTCATCAACTCATCAACTCATCAACTCATCAACTCATCAACTCATCAACTCAACAACTCATCAACTCATCAACTCAACAACTCATCAACTCATCAACTCAACAACTCATCAACTCATCAACTCAACAACTCATCAACTCATCAACTCATCAACTCATCAACTCATCAACTCATCAACTCAACAACTCATCAACTCATCAACTCAACAACTCATCAACTCATCAACTCATCAACTCAACAACTCATCAACTCATCATCTCATCAACTCATCAACTCAACAACTCATCAACTCATCAACTCATCAACTCATCAACTCATCAACTCATCAACTCATCAACTCATCAACTCATCAACTCATCAACTCAACAACTCAACAACTCATCAACTCATCAACTCACTAACTCATCAACTCATCAACTCATCAACTCATCAACTCATCAACTCATCAACTCATCAACTCATCAACTCATCAACTCATCAACTCATCAACTCAACAACTCATCAACTCATCAACTCAACAACTCATCAACTCATCAACTCAACATCTCATCAACTCATCATCTCATCAACTCATCAACTCATCAACTCATCAACTCATCAACTCATCAACTCATCAACTCATCAACTCATCAACTCATCAACTCATCAACTCATCATCTCATCATCTCATCAACCTACAACTCATCATCTCATCAACTCATCATCTCATCAACTCATCAATTCATCAACTCATCAACTCATCAACTCATCAACCTACAACTCATCATCTCATCAACTCATCATCTCATCAACTCATCAACTCAACAACTCATCAACTCATCATCTCATCAACTCATCAACTCAACAACTCATCAACTCATCAACTCATCATCTCATCATCTCATCAACTCATCAACTCATCAACTCATCATCTCATCAACTCATCAACTCATCAACTCATCAACTCATCATCTCATCAACTCATCAACTCATCATCTCATCATCTCATCAACTCATCAACTCATCAACTCATCATCTCATCAACTCATCAACTCATCAACTCATCAACTCATCAACTCATCAACTCATCATCTCATCAACTCATCAACTCATCATCTCATCAACTCATCAACTCATCAACTCATCATCTCATCAACTCATCAACTCATCATCTCATCAACTCATCAACTCATCAACTCATCAACTCATCATCTCATCAACTCATCAACTCATCATCTCATCAACTCATCAACTCATCATCTCATCAACTCATCATCTCATCAACTCATCAACTCATCAACTCATCAACTCATCATCTCATCAACTCATCATCTCATCAACTCATCAACTCATCAACCTACAACTCATCAACTCATCAACTCATCAACTCATCAACTCATCATCTCATCAACTCATCATCTCATCAACTCATCAACTCATCATCTCATCAACTCATCAACTCATCAACTCATCATCTCATCAACTCATCATCTCATCAACTCATCAACTCATCAACTCATCATCTCATCAACTCATCATCTCATCAACTCATCAACTCATCAACTCATCAACTCATCAACTCATCAACTCATCAACTCATCATCTCATCAACTCATCAACTCATCAACTCATCAACTCATCATCTCATCAACTCATCAACTCATCAACTCATCAACTCATCAACTCATCAACTCATCATCTCATCAACTCATCATCTCATCAACTCATCATCTCATCAACTCATCAACTCATCAACTCATCAACTCATCATCTCATCAACTCATCATCTCATCAACTCATCATCTCATCAACTCATCAACTCATCATCTCATCATCTCATCATCTCATCAACTCATCAACTCATCATTTCATCAATACCACCGTGTGTCTGACTCCAGCCTCATCAGATTGGGTAATTTCCTTCAGTTACATCAAAATCCAGATTAGATACCACCACCGTGGTAAATATGACTCAGAAAAATGAAGTTTTATGAAGAAACTTGTCGGAGCCACAACGTTTAGTGAGAAAGTGTAAAACTTCTCAGAGAGATAGAGAGATGACACCTCCCCATAAACCCATAGATCATTGCTCACACCTCTGGACCTCCACCGTGCATCACACATTCTCTCCCTCACATACTAATCTGTGAATATTTATTCATATTTGATGTCACTTTAGATGGAAATCAATGAGGTAATCAAGTTGTCCCTATGAAACGGCGCTCCGGCGGCGTTTTGCATATTCACCGCCGCTCACATCATTAAAAACACATCCATCGCCGCCACCGCCGCCGACTCGCCTTTAATTAGTTTGAGCAAACATATCGAGCTGCGTCGCGTCACACACACACACACACACACACACACACACACACACACACACACACACACACACACACACACACACACACACACACACACACACACACACACACACACACACAGTAACGCGTCCTACTGCGATGATGTCTGCATGGAAATAATGCTGAATCAGTATAATATTCAGAAAACACTTAAGGTGCAAAACTGCCGTGTTTCGTCAGACAGAAAGTGACAGTGAGCTGATGCGTGTTGCATTCTGGGAGATTCGGAGCCTGCTGGGTGTCCATGGCAAAGGTCAGCTAAGGTCATCAATTACTCTGGGATGAAATTCAAGCGTTGTAGAATAAAAGGTGAGAAGTACCAGGTGAGGTGGTCGGGTCCAACAAACACTTCCAACTTTCAGACTTCCTGTGTGATGGATTTATTTATTTAATATGATGTAACAGCACGGAGCACTTTAATAAACGCTAATGTTCATAATGTGAGAGTTTCCTCAGTGTGTGTGTGTGAGTGTGTGTGTGTGTGTGTGTGTGTGTGTGTGTGTGTGTGTGTGTTAGTGCCTCTCAGCCTCCAGCTACTGATGGAAAACCTCTCATGTGTCGAAATGACCGCATCACCTCTCGCTGCCCACACACACACACACACACACACACACACACACACACACACACACACACACACACACACACACACACACACACACACATTCCCTTGCGCCTTACCGCTCCCACAAAGCCACAATGCATCTTGGGAACCATTAAGGAAACCAGAGACCACCGCAGTGGGCAAAGGACACAAACAGAGAGAGATAGAGAGAGAGGGAGAGAGGGGGAGAGAGAGAGAGGGAGAGGGAGAGAGACAGAGAGAGAGGGAGAGAGAGAGAGAGAGACAGAGAGAGAGAGAGAGAGAGAGAGAGAGAGAGAGAGAGAGAGAGAGAGAGAGAGAGAGAGAGAGAGAGAGAGAGAGAGAGAGAATTTAGAATTTAACAATACTTTATTAAAGATTCAAGATATAAAAAAAACCACAACAATAGACGAGGTACAAGAACCCCACGGTCAATAAAAACAGATTCACAGAATCCAGATCATCTCAGTTCACTTCCAAAGAACAGCTCGTCATCCTCAACACGGCAAAGCAGATGTTTATAACACCGCACACTGGAAAATCTTTCCAGATCCTTCATCATTCTGTAATAATTAAAATCTATTTTTAAACGAGCTTTCAACATTTTTACAAACAGCAGAACAGCATCATCATCCACAGCTTTCTCTATTCTGTTCCTTCTGCTCAGATACACGGCCATCTTTGCACTCCCCAGAAGGAAATTAAAGAGCTGGCATTTGTCTTTACTCTTCTGAGAGTACCTGTAGCCCAGAATGAACATACGTTTGGAGAAAACTTCACCAAACAGTCCAAAAAACTGTCCCAACATTGTAAACATTGGCAGCAGTCGATAACACTCCATGAAACAATGAAAAACAGTCTCACGATGAGGACAGAATGGACAGTCATGACTTACATCAGGATTAATGACAGAGACAAATGCATTCACAGCCACTATACCATATAAAACCCTCCACTGCAGGTCAGCAGTTCTTTTAATCAGTGGTGGTTTATACAGCGCTCTCCATTCAGGTCCAACACTATCACTGAGACCTAAGTGAGCTCTCCATGGAGTGTCAGTTTTACCATTCAATTTGTCCCTGTGCAAAACTTTGACAAACGTTTTATACATTAGTTTTCCGTTTGCATCTTGGAAAGAAAACTCAGAAGAACTCTCTCTCTCTCTCTCTCTCTCTCTCTCTCTCTCTCTCTCTCTCTCTCTCTCTCTCTCTCTCTCTCTCTCTCTCTCTCTCTCTCTCTCTCTCTCTCTCTCTCTCTCTCTCTCTCTCTCTCTCTCTCTCTCTCTCTCTCTCTCTCTCTCTCTCTCTCTCTCTCTCTCTCTCTCTCTCTCTCTCTCTCTCTCTCTCTCTCTCCCTCTCTCTCCCTCCCTCCCTCCCTCTCCCTCTCTCTCTCTCTGATGTGACCTGATCTCAGTGGATCGAGTGTCATTTCTCTGCTGTAATTAAAGTCCAGATTACTGCCGTCCACTCTGGTGTCTGATGACAAGACCTGAGGCAGAGTTCACCTCCCTCTCTCCCCCTTTCCTCATCAGGACTGAAACCAGGAGTAGATATAGGCTTCATCCACCTGATCCTCATCAGGACTGAAACCAGGAGTAGATATAGGCTTCATCCACCTGATCCCCATCAGGACTGAAACCAGGAGTAGATATAGACTTCAACCACCTGATCCTCCTCAGGACTGAAACCAGGAGTAGATATAGGCTTCATCCACCTGATCCTCATCAGGACTGAAACCAGAAGTAGATATAGGCTTCAACCAGCTGATCCTCATCAGGACTGAAACCAGGAGTAGATATAGGCTTCATCCAGCTGATCCTCATCAGGACTGCCTCTCCTCAGAGATCATGAACCCAACCAGGTGACCCTCACAGGTGATTTCTGAGTGATGATGTGAGCGGCTGAGAATACCACAGAATGATGAAGGAAAAGGCAGCACAAACAGGAAGCAGTCACCATGACAGGCATGGAGAGGTTTCATCCTCAACCACTAAAGTCAACCTGATGATGGCACTAGAGGAGACATCAGGCCTTAGTTTCACCACTGAGCCAGGTGTTTCTACATCTGGACCCCCGCCGGATCAACTGAGTCCTTCCATTGAAGTGAAGGTGTTTTAATGTCTGTCTGAACACAGCGTTAAAGGAATAGTTTGATATTTGTGGAAATATACTTATTGTCTTTCCTGTTGAGAGTTAGATGAGAGGATCGATACCACTCAGGTCTGTCTGTGGTCCCATGATTAGCTTAGCTTAGCTTAGCATAGCTTAGCTTAGCTTAGCTTAGCATAGATACTGAAAACAGGATAACAACGATCCTGGCTCTGTCCAACCAACCTCCAAGCGTCACATCTAAAGCTCACTAATTAATACGTTATGTGCTGGAACTATTTCCTGGAGTCATCGTCATGGTAACGGAAAGACTCCAGGAAATCACTGCAAAGAACAATGTGAGACAGTAATGAAGCATTCAGTCCCTGTGACTTGATTCTATTGGCTGTCCCGTGCTGCTGACTCTGCCTTTAAAATGACTAATCTGTAGAGTTGGGATTATAGATCTGGTCTGGCAAAGGCTTCCTCTGATAGGTCTAATTATAGCGGGTCACCACGGCGATATGATAGCCAGGAAGTATCGTCTCCCCCTACCCGAGACTGAACTGATCACATGGTCCAGTTTCACCTGAGGACGGCAGATTGATGAACAGGCTCTAATTACATGACTCTCAGCACCGCTCTATTAAAGAGCACGTTATACTGTAGTATACTGTAGTATACTGTATGTATATACTGTAGTATATACTGTAGTATACTGTAGTGTACTGTATTATACTGTATGTATATACTGTAGTATATACTGTAGTATACTGTAGTATACTGTAGTATACTGTAGTATACTGTATGTATATACTGTAGTATACTGTATGTATATACTGTAGTACATACTGTAGTATACTGTAGTATACTGTATGTATATACTGTAGTATACTGTATGTATATACTGTAGTATACTGTAGTATACTGTATGTATATACTGTAGTATATACTGTAGTATACTGTATGTATATACTGTAGTATACTGTAGTATACTGTATGTATATACTGTAGTATATACTGTAGTATACTGTATGTACTGTACTTACTTTACTCAGCGGGCTCCTGGCAGATCAATCACATGTATTTAGTATTTTAGATCTCAGTTAAGGTGGAGTTTTGCAGGATCTTAGTTATGATTTTGTTTCCCAGGAGCTCCAGGCTACAGTTATTTTATTGTAATCTGGCTACAGTAGGTGCAGGTTTGTTGGGGAATATGCACCACTTTTTACATCATATTAAATAAATAAAACTTATTGACATAGCACCCAGCAGATGGTAAATAAATTAATGGTTTAATCTGGCCGTGCGTCCCATCACTGTCGAAATGCTTTACACTATTAGTCTGTTAGAACTGGAGAAGCTGTCACGTCAACATTTGAATGTAATCATTACTTATTATTACGTATTATTACACATTATTACACATTATTACTTATTATTACACATTATTACTTATTATTACATTCATTCTAATGAGCCGTCATATAAATTAGACGACCTCCTGCTTTTGTCCACATTGAGATTATAATTATAATTCACTCTTAAGGTGCTCGTAGCGGCCGTGTGATTCACTGTGAGTGTGTGTGTGTGTGTGTGAGTGTGTGTGTGTGAGTGTGTGTGTGTGTGTGTGTGTGAGAGAATCCCCCCCCCCCCCAGGCTTTCTGTTAGACAACAATACACTTAAAGTCCCAGTCAGAGGAGACGCTGCTTTACTTTAATATCACTGTAAAGAGATCAAGACTGCACACACACACACACACACACACACACACAGGCTTCCCCCTCTGTGTGTGTGTGTGTGTGTGTGTGTGTGTGTGTGTGTGTGTGTGTGTGTGTGTGTGTGTGTGTGTGTGTGTGTGTGTGTGTGTGTGTGTGTGTGTTTGTGTGTGGTGGAATGAAGAAAAAGAAAGTGAAGGACAGAGAGGACGGAGGGAGAGAGGGAGAGAGAGAGAGAAAGAGAGAGAGAGAGAGAGTCCTCCAGTCTCCAAACATCTTTTATACAATTAGAACTTACAGTAAATGTTTGTCTAAGAAACATACTGGAAATATGATTACTCTGAATTTTTCCAGTTACTGATACATGTTACTATAAATATCATCTATTATTCATCTAAACTTCTACCTGTTACTATAAATATCATCTATTATTCATCTAAACTTCTACCTGTTACTATAAATATCATCTATTATTACATCTAAACTTCTACCTGTTACTATAAATATCATCTATTATTACATCTAAACTTCTACCTGTTACTATAAATATCATCTATTATTAATCTAAACTTCTACCTGTTACTATAAATATCATCTATTATTACATCTAAACTTCTACCTGTTACTCTAAATATCATCTATTATTAATCTAAACTTCTACCAGTTACTCGGACATGTTGCACAGCGAGGTCACACAGTGCTGTTTGACCTTCTAGAGAAACACTAGTTTTATTTTGGAGGATAAAGGGTATTAATCAGCTCCTCCACGCTGTGCTATAACACATCAACAACATCACATCATAATAAAAAGGTGCTTATTTAAGATTTATTGAGTCTTGCTTACTGTATGTGTGTTTTTGGGAAGCAGGTTCACCTTTTCTGACCTGTAACTTTACAGTTACTGAGTTTAAGGGAAAAGACTCTGTGGGGAGCAGCGACTGCTGGATGATAATATCACTCTGGTTATATGAGCAGAAATCATTCAGAGACAGAGAGGGTCCACATAGACCTCCACATAGATCTACACATAGATCTACACATAGATCTACACATAGATCTACACATAACCTCCACATAGATCTAAACATAAACCTCCACATAGATCTACACATAGATCTACACATAGATCTACACATAACCTCCACATAGATCTAAACATAAACCTCCACATAGATCTACACATAGATCTACACATAGATCTACACATAGAGCTACACATAGATCTACACATAGATCTACACATAGATCTTTGGGGCCGCTTCTCAACCGTCGCTGAATGTGGACACCACGCTCTGCTCCGCTCAGCACAGTGTAATGTTAGGGTTAGTGTGTTTGTAGTGTGTAGTGTGTAGTGTGTAGTGTGTAGTGTGTGTGTGTGTGTGTGTGTGTCCGCTCAGCTCTCCTTCATTAACTATCACTACTGAGCTCTCTTTATTCTGATTCGCTCTCACTAACCTCAGCGGTTGGTGTTAGGTTTAGTTTGTGTGGCCGCTCGGCTCTCCTGCTGCTGTTTTGGCATCTGGCTGCTGTTATTTGGTTAGGGTTAGGGTTAGTGTGTGTATAATGTAGTGTGTAGTGTGTCTAGTGTGTAGTGTGTAGTGTGTGTGTGGCGTGGCCGCTCAGCTCTCCTGCTGCTGTTTTGGCATCTGGCTGCTGTTATTTGTTTGTGTTTGCCGTAGTCGTTCCGCTGGGCCGCCTCTCCTCCGGCGTGTCACGACCAAACGTCTAACCGAGAACTAACGGGAGGCCTCACGGGGTCTGGGAGTGCACGTGTGAGTGTGTGTGTGTGTGTGTGTGTGAGGTTTTATTGTGTGTGTAGGCACAAGTTTTGTCAGTATTTAATTTTGTGCACACATGCGTGTATGCCTGCAGGGCAGCGAGTGTGTGTGTGTGTGTGTGTGTGTGTGTGTGTGTGTGTGTGTGTGTGTGTGTGTGTGTGTGTGTGTGTGTGTGTGTGCAGGTTCCCCAGGGTCAGAGCGAAGGCTTAGTGCAGTAACAGGACTGTGGCAGGTAAATAAACACACACACACTCACCAGGAACCTGTCTACGAACTAGCCGGGTGAAACCGGAGCAGTTCGGGCTAACAGGGAGGCTGAGCTCAAACTCTGAGAGGAGAACGTTCAGGATAATAGAAGATAATTAGAGTCCAGTCTGTCATTCAGTGACGTGGACATGTGTGTGTGTGTGTTTGTGTGTGTGTGTGTGTGTGTGTGTGTGTGTGTGTGTGTGTGTGTGTGTGTGTGTGTGTGTGTGTGTGTGTGTGTGTGTGTGTGTGTGTGTGTGTGTGTGTGTGTGTGTGTGTGTGTGTGTGTGTGTGTGTGTGTGTGTAGTGTGTGTGTGTGTGTGTGTGTGTGTGTGTGTGTGTGTGTAGTGTCTTCACTAAAAACTTCACAGTTTAGTCCAACAGTTTGAACACTTTATTCATCATCATCCGGTCCCTAGTGCTGTTAAATTCATCCTGATATTAATCAGGCTGATCCTTCATCAGCTAAAGAAAGATCTCACATCTTCATTTGTTCATGAAAATTCATTATTTATTTAATTTATGATTAAATGACATCACAAAACATCAGGAACACAGTTAACGGTGAACACAGTAACAGTGATTGTATGACAGTCGCCCCCAGTAACAGTGATTTCCTGTCAGCCTGCAGCATCACAACAGGATGAATCCTTGTTACTGACAGCGACGCGTCACTGATGTCTACTATAACTGTCTGTCTCTCTGTCTGTCTGCCTGTCTGTCTGTCTGTCTGTCTCTCTGTCTGTCTGTCTGCCTGTCTGCCTGTCTCTCTGTCCGTCTGTCTCTCTGTCTGTCTGTCTGCCTGTCTGTCTGTCTGTCTCTCTGTCTGTCTGTCTGCCTGCCTGTCTGTCTCTCTGTCTGTCTGTCTGCCTGCCTGTCTGCCTGTCTGTCTGTCTGTCTCTCTGTCTGTCTCTCTGTCTGCCTGTCTGCCTGTCTGTCTGTCTGTCTGTCTCTCTGTCTGTCTGTCTGCCTGCCTGTCTGCCTGTCTGTCTGTCTGTCTCTCTGTCTGTCTGTCTGCCCGTCTGTCTCTCCGTCCGTCCGCCCGGACAAAAACAGAGAAAAGGCAGAAGGAAGTGAAAAAGAGGAGGAAGAGAAAGAAGTGCAGAAAAGACACAGGGGAAGAGAAGGATACTGAACGTAATAAAAGGAGAACGAGGGCAACACATACTATCTGAAGTGTGTTACTGATAAAGACTTCTCCATCTCCTGGTCTAAGGTCGAGGTTAAGTCCAAAGGTTTCTCTAGATAACTACGTAGCCTTTAGAGTCAGAACACAACTGAAACCTTTTCAGTGTGTTAAACTAAATAACCGGCTCTCTGCTGTAAACTACCATCAAAACAAGAGAGATTATCAGTCAGAAACATTCAGCTCGGTGGATCTTCAGACATTAAATTAATGATATTAACTGGTAGAAACAGCCAGTGGAAGCAGAGTTCATGTAAAACACAGTGTTGGTCTTGGCCAAGAAATAGTCCAGTACATTGGTGGTAGTGCTATCATAACATGAGAGTATATCCACCTTCTCATCTCTCAACTTTCTGCAAGAATACGTATATTTCCAGAAATATTGAACTATTCCCTTAAAATGTCCAAAGTTTCATCCTTGATCACTTGGGATGTTTTAAAAATGATCATTTTATAATGTTAAACTACTTTAAAGCTACACTAATCAATGTTATATATATGTATGAATAACACATGGTATATAATATCACAACGTGTCCTCATAAAACCGTTGCAATGATATTTCTGAAAAGTCTCATTTTTCATGCGTTCTGCTACGAATGTCCAGCATCACGAGCACTGCATGTTCAAATGCAGCTTTAATCACAGCATGTTTGAACCACTAAGCTAGAAATGTTTTACTATTTAGACTTTTTACCAGTTTCCTGACTGATAAATCAGCTCATCCTGAAGCTCCTCTAATAAAAACATTCGTATTCCCTGTTGGCTGCAGCCTCATTAACATGGTGACACTTAGTTTTAGTAGCTGCTGCACTCTTTTCATTTACACTCAATCAACTGTATTGATCTGAGCACCAAGATTCACCATCTACACACACACACACACACACACACACACACACACACACACACACTGAAACAAAGGGATAAAAAAGAGAGGAAGAGATCAGAAAGAGAGCAGGAGAAACCTGATCCATCCGTCACCTTTGAGAGCGAGTGACCTGTGTGTGTGTGTGTGTGTGTGTGTGTGTGTGTGTGTGTGTGTGTGTGTGTGTGTGTGTGTGTGTGTGTATGTGTGTGTGTGTGTGTCAAGGGAAGGGAAACTTAAATCAGCAATTAAGGTAAATAATTAACGAGCTTGACGATGTTTTATTAATGAGACTGACGGCCTAATTGCCCTCCGCTTAAAACGGACAGACAACACCTGAAGATAGATAGATAGAGAGAGAGATAGAGAGAGAGAGAGAGAGAGAGAGAGAGAGAGAGAGACGGAGGTAAAGACAGAGAGGAGGAGGGTCAAGAAGACAACAGAAGAGGAGTGGAGAGATGTGATGGAAAGACCAGAAAGAGAGAAAAAAGAGATAAATATATAAAGAAAAGACAAACAGAAGTGAGAGAAAGAAATGCATAAAGAAGATATTAGGTGTCAATAAAGATAAAGACAGAGGAGAGGTGATGGATAAATGGATCATTAAAGCAAGAATGGAGGGATGGACAGAAAGAAAGAATAAGACATGAAGGAAGGAAGACAGAGAGAAGAGGTATATAAGGGTTAGCAGAGATGTTCGGGGCGGATGGATACGCTGTTCAACAAGAAATAGTTCCAGCTTGTAACTCCCCCTAAAACCATAGAGTGGTGTTGATTAAACAAAGAAGATAATATCAGGATGTAGACAGAGCCAGGCTAGCTGTTTCCCCCTGCTTCCAGTCTTTATGCTAAGCTAGGCTAACCACAGCTCTGCACCTAACACACAACATTAAAACACACCAAACTTGAATTGTAATTCTTCTGAAGAATCAATGAAGAGAGAAATGTCAGCTCTCTCTCTCTCCTCCTCCTCCTTCTCCTCCTCCTCCTCCTCCTCCTCCTCCTCTTCCTCCCCCTCCTCCTCCTCCTCCTCCTCCTCCTCCTCCTCCTCCTCCTCCTCCTCCTCCTCCTCCCCCTCCTCCCCCTCCTCCTCCTCCTCCTCCTCCTCCTCCTCCTCCTCCCCCTCCTCCTCCTCCTCCTCCTCCTCCTCCTCCTCCTCCTCCTCTCGGTGTGTATCCAGTTGCCCAGACGGAGGCCTGTTAATTGCAGAGAGATTACAGTGTGAGTGTGTGATCTAGCATCGGGCCTTTTAACAGCATCTACACACTATTGGATTGAGATCAAGTTGACTGCATTAACACCTGGTAACATCTGTACAGAGTAAAACACACGACTGTATCAGTGTGAGCTCAGTTTATAGTCTGGTACAGCCAAGGTCAATTAACAACACAGACATTGTGCACTTAGCATATAATTGGATAGTTGAATGAACTAAAAAAGATGTTGTACAAATATGTACTCAATGTTTTTATGTTCATATAAGTAGTTATTTTTGTGTTCACTTTACAGAACATAAACACATCATTACAACAAGACTAGCAGAGTTATGCTGAACACAATTTTGTTTGCTGTCTTAACATAAAACTACCACAAATTTCTGTGTTTTTACCAACTTATTATTTTATAGTGCACATAATTTAGTAAAAATGAGTCAAAGCAACCTTAAATTTAAAGGTTGAGTACAACTTCCATTTCTTTGTTTATGTAACGTAAAATCTTTGAGTAGAAATAAAAACCTAAATTTGTGTTATAATGTTTATGTCAATTAAACTTCAATATTTAATGTTAAAAAGGCATATATTGCTAAGCTCAATGGAAAGCATAGAAATGTTGCACGATGTATACATTTTAGTAGTTGTTTGAACTTAAAAAATATCTACACAGTTGTTTAATGTTTATTTGGCAAGTAGTCACTTTCTTGTTCAATAAAATAAAAAAAAAATTGTTCACTTTACATAAAAAACACAACATTACAACAAGAGTTGCAGAGTTATGATGAACACAAAAAAAATGTTTTGCTGTCAAAACATAAAACTGCCACAAATTTCTGTGTTTTTACCAACTAATTATTTATTTATTTAACCTTAAACAAAACAATAGTTTGGGCCAAAGAAATACTCCACTACAGGTTAAAGTCCTGCATTACATATGTTACTTATCTCTTTGTGCATCACGAAGGACATTTTTGGCTTTTAAAATGTTCCATCATGTTGGCTGTTATCATTGGCATACATTTTGGCAAGAGTGTGAGTTGAACCTCAGCTCCTATAATAAGTCTATAATAAAATATCTAGTCACAACACAGACACTCAGACCCTTAAAGACAATAATGTCCCCATTGAAACCCATTAAAACCATCATGTTTGATCCTTCGGACATTACAGCAGCAAATCATGCATCCTGTTACATCAGGCTTTAATCTGGAGCTTCAACATTGGACTTTTTACTGTTTTCCACCAGATAACAGAGCTAATACATGCTATTCTCCTGGTTTCCAGTCGGGATATTACTGCTGTATTATGGAGCAATGCAGTGTTTGATGCAGTGCATCAAAATCAACGTTGCAGCTAATCTTTCACATATCCCAGACTATTCCCGAGCATTTGGTATAAAGAAAATAATATTTTGTTAGTGTTTTTGTGAGTCTCCATTAAAAAACAACAGTGGTATTTAAAAGGTTAAAATTCTGAAAATAAATGAATATTTGTTAGTTATAACCGGGACTGATGTTGGTTAAAAAATTAACTCAGTGAAAGTGGAAAATAAGATTGATGTATAATTTTATGGCAGTTTTTTGACACGGACAGCTCTCAGAGCAGCTTTTTTTAAGGGATGCACAAGGGTTAAGTAAAAGTGTTCCCTCTTATCATCTCTATATTATATCGGAGCTTGAATATGTAAGTCAGATACAGCTTTAAATGCTGGAAAATGTAAAGTTATTGTACAGATTGGATAGAAAAATGTTAGCAGAAATATAAATATAAACTAGCTTTTTTTTTTTTTATTTGTTCGAAGCTTATTTCACGCTGTTTCGGTACAAAATCATGCACTAAAATGAACACTTACTTTACAGTTTGAGTGTATTTTCTATGCATGTATTTCTTCTAAATATTTTTGAAGCTACCTGTGGTCATCGATGTAAAACAGAGACTCACCTCCATGCGTTGGTCTGCTGAGTGCGTGAGCTGTCGGAGAGGAATGAGTGTCGGTCTCTCAGTCTTGTTAACCAGGTAGAGCTAAACTCTGGACTTTAGTCACAGCCGTGGACTTTGAAGAGAAGCGTCTAATCTTTATGGCTGAGGCCCGAGTGGAGACGGGAACAGAGATAGACGGAGATACCAGGAGGTGTTGTAAGAGCTGAGAGATATCCACCAGCTTTATCATCACTCAGCTGCTCATAGTACCAACACATGTCCACTCTCTGCACGTTTACTGTAAGGGTGACCTTCAACATGTCAATCTGTGTATGAGAGCTGTTTCATGGCTGTAAACAGACATATATGCACACAGTGCTAATGCTCTGATAAATCCATTAAATCAATGGGAGTCAGAGCCAAAGATCTGAAAGCTGGTTGTAGATTCAGGTTACATTTGATAAGCCTGTAATCAGGACTATAGTGGAGGATCATCGTTGTAAACATTATGAATATATAATTGTCATTATCATGTTTGGTTGACGTATTATAATTTTAGATTATTAGTTATATTCTGACTAGTATTCTATTGGTCTTTACACAGTTACTACTTTCTTCTGGAATATTGCACATATATAATATTGTTTCGTACAGTTATGAAAAATAACACAGATGGAAAGTTGGCTGACGACGAGCCAAACACCCCCCCCCCCCCTCTCTCTCCCTCTCTGCATTAGCCATATAACTGATGCCACAACCATTATGTGGTCTGTGGGTTGCTCTCTCTTTCTTCACCTCTCTTTTCTTTCTGCTCCTCTCTGTCTCCGTCTCTCTCTCTTGGTTTGTCAGGACACAGGGAGTTGTGGTCAGAGGGAATTGTGGGAGGAAGAGGCAGAGAAATAAACACCACACCACATCCCGATGAGGGTAATGTCAAATCTGCCTCATTATCAACATAAACCCTCTTTTCATCTGTTAGTGTGTGAGTGTGTTTACACACCATCTACCACACAATCACATCATGTCTTCAGACAAACACTGAAAGTATTACGATGAGATTCTCACTCACAACTAAATATTAACTCTGCACACAATCTGTCCGATTTACAGGCTGTAAAGTTCTTCTCCAGGAGCCACTGTAGGACTTTACACATGTTTTAATATTAGTTATATTCTCCAGACTTTTACTGTTAAATCAACCAACCCTGTCGTTCCCATACATAACTTCATACTCAACTACGTTTCCAGGGAAACATATTATCTACTCGATTACAGTCACAGTTTTAAACGTTTGTCAACGCTGTAAATTGAAACAAAAGAAACATGCTATAAAACTACTTGGTTAGGATGTCAACGTTAAGAATGAAGCTTCGAAGCTGTAAACTATTCGGAAGCCTCCAGCCAAACAATAGAGGAAGAATGGAAGAGTGTGTTCTTTACATCACAATTCATATTCAAGCTGGAAAATACTTTTTGAGGTACTCATTTAATATTTTCAATGATTAAGACATGTACTAAAACATCAGCTTGATTATTAAAAAGAATCCCCGATGTTTATGGTATGTTATGTTCATGTTTATGTTGTTTCCAGATCAGTGGAAATTCAATTCAGACATGCATGCTACCTATGGATTGGGAGGATGTGCTTATAATTGTATAATCAGCCTGATCAATACACACATGGACTGGCACCTCCTATTATGTTGACATCGGACCCGCTCACGGAAATCAAACGCTCGCCCATGGATTTAATTCTGCCACTGGGTCTGTTTTTCCAACATGTTCTCATCCCGACTCGTCACATACCGCCGCTTGGTCACGCCCCATGGCGTTACTGTAACCACTATAGTTAGGTTAAGGAAAGTACTACATGGTTGGGCTTGTGGAGGTAATGAACGCCGACGGCCATGACAAAGCCTCAGTGTTGGAAAAATACTGAAGTTGCACATTAAACATCTCCTGCGTAACCGCGTGCACACAGCCTGGATGAAAGCCCGTTTCAGTAAATGTAGATCAGAGGTTCTCAACCTTTTGTAATTAAGGCCCACTTCTGATTGTTAAAAAAAACAGCGGTGCTGAGCGGTGCTGAGCGGTGCTGTGCTGTGCGGTGCTGAGCGGTGCTGTGCGGTGCTGAGCGGTGTTGTGCGGTGCCGAGCGGTGCTGAGCGGTGCCGTGCGGTGCTGAGCGGTGCCGTGCGGTGCCGAGCGGTGCTGTGCGGTGCTGTGCTGTGCGGTGCTGAGCGGTGCTGTGCGGTGCTGAGCGGTGCTGTGCGGTGCCGAGCGGTGCCGTGCGGTGCCGTGCGGTGCCGTGCGGTGCCGAGCGGTGCTGTGCTGAGCGGTGCCGTGCCGTGCCGTGCGGTGCCGTGCGGTGCCGAGCGGTGCCGAGCGGTGCCGTGCGGTGCCGTGCGGTGCCGTGCGGTGCCGAGCGGTGCCGTGCGGTGCCGTGCGGTGCCGAGCGGTGCTGTGCTGAGCGGTGCCGTGCGGTGCCGTGCGGTGCCGAGCGGTGCTGTGCTGAGCGGTGCCGTGCGGTGCCGTGCGGTGCCGTGCGGTGCCGTGCGGTGCCGAGCGGTGCCGTGCGGTGCCGTGCGGTGCCGAGCGGTGCTGTGCTGAGCGGTGCCGTGCGGTGCCGAGCGGTGCCGTGCGGTGCCGTGCTGTGCCGAGCGGTGCCGTGCGGTGCCGAGCGGTGCCGAGCGGGGCCTCGTGTTGCGGTACTAAACTGTTGGCTCGTGTCCCGTGTTCACAACGTTCAGCGTCATTTTCACTGTTCAAACGTAGTTTTAAGTCCGATCATGTAATTCTTTCCTAAAACTAACTATAGTGGTTTTGTTGCCTAAACCTGAAGTGACACCCAGGACAACAATAAAGACACGGGTCCTTTAAAACCCAGGACAACAATATAGTCCGTTTCATCAGAACATGTTCAGGTTCAGAACCAGTGTAGTATTGATCAGTTCTACAACAAATATACAGTCAGTTCCATGTCTTCATGTCTTCATGTTGCTCCTTCAGACAGAGACAGACAGAAACTGGAGACATTTCATGGTTCCTGTCTGGTGTCTCTGAGCACTTCTGCAGCTTACAGTTACAGTCAACTTCTAACAAGGCAATTAAAACAGGAGCTGGCAGACACACACACACACACACACACACACACACACACACACACACACACACACACACACACACACACACACACACACACACACACACACACACACAGTCTTGTTTTAAATGTGGGTTGGCAAACATATGGACATCCCTCTCTCTCTCTCTCTCTCTCTCTCTCTCAGTCTTCTTCTATCTCACACACCCTCAATCTCTCTCAATTACTTCTCTTCTCCTGCCATCTCTCTTTTCTCTCAGCCCCCC
Organism: Sebastolobus alascanus; assembly: GCA_916701645.2. Lineage (NCBI taxonomy): Eukaryota > Metazoa > Chordata > Actinopteri > Perciformes > Sebastidae > Sebastolobus > Sebastolobus alascanus. The sequence continues at coordinate 146,147 of CAKAOJ020000265.1, forward strand.
CCCCCCCCCACCTCACCCTCCTGCCAATGCCTAATGGCTTTGAGCAAGGCAGCCGCCCCCCCTCCCACCTCCATCTGAGAGAGATTCAATTGGATTGGAAGCCAATCAATCACGGCGAGTATCGAGCTGTGATTGGATTTGGCTGTGGCTGACGGGGTGAGGTGGGGGGGGCGGGGGGGGGGCTGGTTTGATTTTAGCTCTGCTCCAATGAAGCTAGATCTGATGTATTATTGCTATGGACGTAAAGCCGGGCCGGACTCTGTGTGTGTGTGTGATTGTGGTTGACATGCGTCATGGTTTGAGGTTTTGAAGCAGTGCCAGCTCGGACTGATGTCTGCTGCCTATCTGTCATATAGAGATGTACTGTACTCGCTGGCTCATGTTACATTTCACATTTCAGACATTAAGCTAATGTGATCCAGGAGGAGTGAGGCCGTACGCTGGATCTGTTGTGAAAGGGGATTAAGAGCTGGAACAACCTGAGTAGCATTCTCCTCAGGTGAGCAGACGATATGTCCTCACTGGTCTTCGGGGTCAGGAGAGCTTGTTGGGCGATGCTTACTGAAAACCACAGATCAGCTAAATGTCAACGTTTCTGCATTCAGTCAGATCGTGACGTAGTACAAGGAGAGACATGCAGAGCGGGTATGTTGACCGTTATTGAAAGTTACAGTATAGTAGTATAATGTATAAGAAGAAAGAGAGTCCTCTAAGGGTTTGGGGGGGGGGGGGCAGGACCGTCACCCAGGAGACCGCAGTTTGTGTGGAACTAAAACAATAAAACGCAGCCTCATACGCAACAAACTGAGATCCACTGTGTGTTCTGACACCTTTCTATCAGAACCAGCATTAACTTCTTCAGCAGTTTGAGCTCCAGTAGCTCTTCTATTGGATCGGACAACACGGGCCAGCCTTCTCTCCCCACGTGCATCAATGAGCCTCGGGTCTGACCCTGGTTTTCCTTCCTTGGACCACTTCTGGTCGGTCCTGACCACTGCAGACCGGGAACATCCCACAAGAGCTGCAGTTCTGGAGATGTTCTGACCCAGTCGTCTAGCCAGCACTATTTGGCCCTTGTCAAAGTGGCTCACATCCTTACGCTGGCCCATTTTTTCTGCTTCCAACACAAAGTTCAAAATGTTCACTTGCTGTCTAATAAATCCCCCCCACTGCCAGGTGCCATGGTAACCAGATAATCCATGTTATTCACTTCACCTGTCAGTGGTCTTAATTTAACGGCTGATCGGTGTAGATATGAAACACATTTTTGGTTCAGAAACGGCGACATTCAACCCATCCTGTGGTCTGCAGAAGCATGGTCCTTTCTTTATGGTGTTGTCCCTGAAAACAACAGAACCACCACACTGAGTCTGGCTTCACATCACTCATCTCTCTCTCTCTCTCTCTATCGCTGTGTGGAAGTCTGCGTTCCAGCCAAACTGAGATTAATCCTCCTGATATAAGAACACACAGTGTGTATGAGTGATGGCTGCATTAAGTCTGTGGAGAACCTCCTCTGTGACAGTTATGATGCTAAAGGATCTCACACACACACACACACACTCTCTATTAAAGGTGGAATTAAAATAAATAATATATATCTATGGATTATGATCATATATATACACACACGTGTTAGCTGTAGTAGTGACACCAGCGGTGAAGCTGTAGAAACAGATAATGCTGTAAGGAGATGCTCAATACTAATCCACTAACCCTAACCTGCTTAGCACTGACCACTCTGCATGGGTGTGTGTGTGAGAGGCAGACGTGTTTGCATGTTTTCCTTCTCAGTGTAAGTGAATGTGTGTGTGTGTGTGTGTGTGTGTGTGTGTGTGTGTAACCCATTTAGTGCTCCCTGTACATATTTCTTAGCTGTAACGTGAGCTGTAGACCAGATCAATAGAAATGTTTCTCTGTTAATGAAGATGTGTGTGTGTCCAGTGTGTGTGTGTGTGTGTGTGTGTGTGTGTGTGTGTGTGTGTGTGTGGGGGGGGGGGGGGGTACTTAAGCTGACCACTGTGTCTGACCACAGTGGTCAGTCAGTGGACGATTTATACAACCCACAAAAATTCACCACCAGCAGCACACACACACACACACACACACACACACACACACACACACACACACACACACACACACACACACACACACACACACACACACACACACACACACACACACACACACACACACACACACACACACACACACACACACACACACACACACAGTGTTGTAATTCCAGGTCACGGTTACATACCTACAGGAAAACCCTTCTCTACAGTCCTCAAACTATCTAGTGTTGGCTGATGTATAATAAATGTGTTGAATAATAATATTAATCATTAATATTATTATTTGATTTTTTTTTTCATCTGGCTGGACAACAGCTTCTTCTGAAGCTTGATAACAGTAAACAAGATGTACCTCACAGTGGGAAGTGTCTGTACTTCTGTCAAAGTATCACAGCAGGACCCAGAGCTCTCTGATCATCCTTTTACATCCAGCCGTGCACAGAATAGTGCATGTGAATGTAACATCAGGTCTTCAGAGGAGTCAAAGGCTAATAATTAATGATGATATTAATTATGGCAAACACATGCTGATTTGTGCAAAATGACACAAAGAAGATGTTTAAATAGGTAGTAAATATTCATAATGCTTTAAATTAATAATCATAACACATTATAAAGCTTGTTTATAATGACGTATAAGGTCAAGTATCATAATACTTCACAACTGCTGCTCATTCATTCAACCTTTATTTAAATCTGGAGGAATCATTGAGGACGTGCCCTCATGTTCAGTGATGTCTAGAGTACAATAAATCAGATTAAATACACAACATAATTAACGGATTACAAGAAGCAATCAGCCAGACAACAACAGAACAATGTTAAAAACAGTTTGTAATCATGGATTTAAAATCATCTAGAGGTACAAATGTGTTTAATTTTAATGTGTTTTGTAAACTGTTCCAAGTTTTTGCAGCACAAACACCAAAAGAAGTTTCCCCAGATTTAGTGTTTGCACGCTGGACTTCAAGACACTTTTTACTTATAGAGCGCCAAAGACACCTCACACAGGTAAAAGGATGGTAAATAAAAAGAACATCGTATATTTATCACACATTAAAAGTCGTTCTAAGAAGCTGAGCTTTGATTTGAATGAGGACTGTAAAGCTGGCAGAGTGGAACAAAAGCACAACGAGGAGGAAGTTTAACAGTTTAAAGTTCAGCTTTTAGTTGGTGAGGCAGGAAAACGTCAGGAGATCAGTCCAACAGGTCAACACGCAAGTTAGACAGACAACACTAAGAAATGATGGAAAGCTAGGTGACAACACACGAGACAAACTGGACCGGTAGATATAGACTGAGGAAGTGATGAGGGAACAAGCTGCAGGTGAGCAGATGACTGCAGGGAAACACAGGTGAAGGGAATGAGATGATTACAAGGCTCTGAAATACCACCAGAGGTTAATGATAAGACATCAAAACAGGGCTGAGAAGTAAAAAAAAATGACGTCCTAATGTCTTTTGACTTTATATCAACATATAAGAAAGATCTGACCTTAAACGTGGACAGCCGGTGAAAAACATCACTTCATTACCAACGTTGGACTTGAAATAAACAGGAATATATGATCAATATTTAGTTAATTGTTGGAGTTATGGAGAAGGTGTAGAACCATATACTTCTTCCTACTGCTTTTCCGACATGTAATATTTATTTATGTTGATTATTTGTTAATTGATTGTTTACTGTTCATTTCATTTGTTATTCTTGTTTTGTTTTTTTACTGAGGTTTTTCTTACATGTTCGAAATAAATAATTAATTAAAAATAAGGTCAAACAAAATGGTTCTCACTGTCCACTGATATTAAACATGAATCCCAATTAATATATGACTGTATGAAAATAATATGCAAGATCAGCATATCGTTTGTTATCAGGAACAGCAGTTGAGTTTGAAGATGATGATGATTTGCGTCCATGATTTAATTTCAGTGGGTCAGAGTGAAGCGGTGACTGTAGATGGAAGAATGAGAGGAAAGAGTTGCTCATGTTAACTGTGAAGGATCTGGAGGTGATGTCAGTGTGTTGATGGTAGAAAAGAAAGTCCAGAGTGAATGAGGTGAGAGTCGTAGGTGGACCGGGCTGGAGGAGAGCTTGGTGATGCTCTGTTAAACTGGAGATAATGTGGTGGAGTTCAGGAGTAAACAGCTTGATCCCCTTCCTCTATATCATCATCATCATCATCATCATCATATCTCTTATTGGCAGTCTGTGCAGCCTCATTAGCATATCTAATTCATACATCGCTCACATAAACTGCTGAGTATGCATGAATCCTCCGGGTCAATATTTCATTTATCCTCCGTCTGCAAAATCACTGTGTTTGTGATGTGAGTGTACTTTGTGTATGTAGTAATGCAGGTGTGTGTGTGTGTGTGTGTGTGTGTGTGTGTGTGTGTGTGTGTGTGTGTGTGATAAGAGGCCAGTTAATGATTACAGTGTGATTAGATTTGGATCAGGAACACTGTGGATGTGTTACTTGCATTAGGTTGGAGTTCAAAGTTTAAAGTCTGACGTGGTTTCAGCACCACTAAATTATCTACACCATAAATCCTGACCAGTTCACACAGTATTCATACCCAGTATACCCAGCATACCCAGCATACCCAGCATACCCAGTATACCCAGTATACCCAGTATACCCAGCATACCCAGTATACCCAGCATACCCAGCATACCCAGCATACCCAGTATACCCAGCATACCCAGTATTCCCAGTATACCCAGTATACCCAGCATACTCAGCATACCCAGTATACCCAGTATTCCCAGTATACCCAGCATACCCAGCATACCCAGTATACCCAGTATTCCCAGTATACCCAGCATACCCAGTATACCCAGCATACCCAGCATACCCAGTATACCCAGCATACCCAGTATACCCAGCATACTCAGTATTCCCAGTATACCCAGCATACCCAGCATACCCAGCATACCCAGTATACCCAGCATACCCAGTATACCCAGTATACCCAGCATACCCAGTATACCCAGCATACCCAGCATACCCAGCATACCCAGTATTCCCAGTATACCCAGCATACCCAGCATACCCAGCATACCCAGTATACCCAGCATACCCAGTATACCCAGCATACCCAGCATACCCAGCATACCCAGTATACCCAGCATACCCAGCATACTCAGCATACCCAGCATACCCAGTTAGTTCTAGTTTCTGTCCCACTGAGAGGCAGCAACGCTTTATTTCAGCCCACAGTTTCCAGACTACGCTGTGTTTGAAACTTATGACTTTATTCTCGAAATATTCCGATTTTTTTTCTCATAAACTTCTGACTTTATTCTCATAATATTACAACTTTTTTTCTCTTAAACTTATGATTTTATTCTCGTAATCTCAGATTTATTTTTTTTCCTCAATGTGGCCCTAATACTCCGTCGTACAATTGAAGCCAAGAAATAAAGAAAGAAAGAAAGAAAGAAAGAAAGAAAGAAAGAAAGAAAGAAAGAAAGAAAGAGCACTGATAAAGCGTAAAGAGTGGTCCATGTCCTCCCCTCCTTCTCTTCCATCCATCCATACTTCCCTTCCACAACATGCATCAGTGGTTGTGTATGTATGTATGTGTATGTATGTGTGTGTATGTGTGTGTGTGTGTGTGTGTGTGTGTGACAGTCTCCATTGATCCCCTGTCATCCTGATCACATTACAACCCCCCCCCCATTAGATCTACATTTTTAATTTTCCTCCGTGGATGACAGAAAAGACGTGAGCGCAGGATGGAGCAATGGAGGAATGAGAGGAGACTTCTAGATGTGGATGAGAATAGAGACTGGGGGGGGGGGGGGGGGTTGGGGGTCAGCGGAGGTCAGCTGAGGGGGGGGGGGGGGGGGGCAGAGGGATAGCGGTATGGACAGCATATCTTAACATTGGCTTTAAAGCACCACACTGATGGTTTAGTTTCATCTTTTAGCTCATTCACTACAACTCATCTCATCTAGAGCTCATACAGTCAGGTCTTTCTTAAAGTGTCCACGTTTACTACTGTACTAATATCAGAACTGTTGTTCACTGGTCCAGTAAACAGTAAAAGATCAACTCAGATGACCGCAGCCAATAGCCGTCCCATCAGCCCAGTATTTATTGTGCTCATTTATGACTGTTTGCTCAAGGACCTCTCATGATTCACATGATTCTGAAAACATTTTATTAACAACATATTTTATTGACAGTTTTATTGACTCCTCTTAACCGTCCAGTCGGGGCCGCAAGTGATAAACAACTGCTTCAGTTCAGACTCTTCTTTCCACTATGGATTAGGACTTGTCCCTCTCTTTATTTGCACGCCTAGGTAAGACAACTGCATGTATGTATAACTATCGCTTAGTAAATAACAAACTGAACTGATCAATACCTACAGTGGAGCGCACCTTCTAATGTCAGTGGGAGGAGAGCTAGTTAGCTGTTAGCAGCCAGTGGGCAGCAGAGTCAGAGAGTGTTTGGCTAACGGAGCTAACAGCTAACGGGGCTAATACGGCTAACGGATATGGACACACAGCAGGACTGACAGTTCTGACAGTGAAGTGCTCTTTAAATGTACGGAGCCGCTGCATCAACACGTTGGCATCACTTTAGGTTTATGCAACAAAAAACAACCATAGTTAGGTTTCAGAAAGAACTACATGTTTGGGCTTAAAACTACAACGTCTGTACAGTGAAACCTTTTGAACGCGGGCCACGACTGAACAGTTGATTGTAGCGTGACGCACGGGACAGTAACAGCTGTCTCCTGGATGAAAGCCTTGTGTTAGTTGTCTCTTCCATGATTTCATTTTGAAACTAGCTTACATTGTGTTCAGGAGTGAAGTAGAGGGAGCCGGTGCTGGTTTGGGTCTCTTCCATGCTTTCATACATACAGAGGGAGCCGGTGCTGGTTTGGGTCTCTTCCATGCTTTCATACATACAGAGGGAGCTGGTGCTGGTTTGACAGACAGATGGCTGTGGGCTGATCTGTGGAGGACACGTCTACAGTGCATCATCTCTCTCACTTTAATCTTATTAATAATCATATGTATTATCATTACAGTCCGTGGCCACTCTAACCCCCCAACCCCTAACATACACACAAGCACATATAGAAGTGGAGGCAGCAGCCTCAGTAAGTGATATAGATGACAACACTCGTCACTCCCTGCAGAATAAGAGTCACGACCTTGGACCAAATGTCATTAAGGAGCTGAATGTCTCTCCAGTTCTGCTCCTGCATCCTCTTAACCTCTTCTTCTTCTTCTCTCCTTGTCTCTACCTCCTGCTTTTGTCTACTTGTTTAAGTGTGCTTAGTCTGTGTTTATTACAGGTTGCATGCTTCACGTGTTATTGTACCAGATAATAATGATAAGATGTTGTTGTACAAAATAGAGTTAAACCAATGAAAGCAAAGCAACAACCTACAGTCTGCTTCTTGTCTATTCTGTGGAGGGTTAGAGTTAGAGTTAGGGGTTAGGGGTTAGGGTTAGAGGTTACAAGCGTCAGTATGTCACGAGTTGGGATGAGAACATGATTCTTCTCTCTATGACTACTCCTGGGCTCCGTGGGGAACAGTAACCTATGGAGAATCTGCACGACTACAGTTACAATCTGCACGACTAAAATTACAATCTGCACGACTACAATTACAATATGCACGACTACAGGTAACAGTCTGCACGACTACAGTTAGAATCTGCACGGCTACAGTTACAATCTGCACGACTACAATTACAATATGAACGACTACAGGTAACAGTCTGCACGACTACAGTTAGAATCTGCACGACTACAGTTAGAATCTGCACGACTACAGTTACAATCTGCACGACTACAGTTACAATCTGCATGACTACAGTTAGAATCTGCACGACTACAGTTAGAATCTGTACGACTACAATTAGAATCTACACGACTACAGTTTCAATCTGCACGACTACAGTAAGAGCCTGCACGACTACGGTTACAATCCGCACGACTACGGTTAGAATCTGCACGACTACAGTTACAATCTGCACGACTAGTTACAATCTGCACGACTACAGTTACAATCTGCACGACTACAGTTAGAATATGCACGAATACAGTTAGAATCCGAACGACTACAGTTAGAATCCGCACGACTACAGTTAGAATCCACACGAATACAGTTAGAATCCGCACGACTACAGTTACAATTTGCACGACTTCACTTAGAATCTGCACGAATACAGTTAGAATCCGAACGACTACAGTTAGAATCCGCATGACTACAGTTAGAATCCGCACGAATACAGTTAGAATCCGCACGACTACAGTTACAATCTGCACGACTTCGCTTAGAATCTGCACGACTACAGTTACAATCTGCACGACTACAGTTACAATCTGCACGACTACAGTTACAATCTGCACGACTACAGTTAGAATCTGCACGACTAAAGTTAGAATCTGCACGACTACAGTTAGAATCCGCACGACTACAGTTAGAATTCGCACGAATACAGTTAGAATCCGCACGACTACAGTTACAATCTGCACAACTTCACTTAGAATCTGCACGACTACAGTTACAATCTGCACGACTACAGTTAGAATCTGCACGACTAAAGTTAGAATCTGCACGACTACAGTTAGAATCCACACGAATACAGTTAGAATCTGAACGACTACAATTAGAATCTGAACGACTACAATTAGAATCTGCGAGACTACAATTAGAATCTGAACGACTACAATTAGAATCTGAACGACTACAATTAGAATCTGCATGACTACAATTAGAATCTGCACGACTACAATTAGAATCTGAACAACTACAATTAGAATCTGAACGACAACAATTAGAATCTGCACGACTACAATTAGAATCTGAACGACTACAATTAGAATCTGCACGACTACAATTAGAATCTGCAGGTGTTGGTACCTGACCATCCAAGATGGTGGCAAAGACATGAACTGCACTTCCCAGGATTCCTTTGGGTCACTCATTGAGTAGCTCCACCCATGGACTCAGTAACCATTTCCATTGGCTACTGTAACATGATGACTCATTCACAAGTACATGTAAATTCGGCTGCTGACCTGGAGGAAGGTCAGTCTCTTTGCTCTTTGGTTCCTGGCCTTTCAACACCCCTGCCCAGCAGGAGGTCAGCTGCGGCCCTTCTCACCTAAGCTCTCCAGCCAGAGACTGCATGAAGAAGCAGCTCTTATCTGATCTATGTCTTGTTAGCAGACAGACATAGAAACACAAGGAACTTCTAAAGGCAGAAGACGCGAGTGCCTGCCTTTTGATCAACTAACTTCAACCAAGGAAGTTAGCACCAAGCCACCAAGCTGCAGAAACAGGACAGGACCAGTTTCCTTCCGGCTGCACAACTGGATCTCACACAGCAAGGACAACAACAACTTCGACCCTGGAACCACAACCTTCTCCAGTCGGCTTTCTCCAATCCCTCCTTGGAATTACAACCCCTTTCTTCCATGTAGTGGTAACGTACTGGGCTTTACCTTAGCATTAGTAATTGCACACGGCTGAGCAAGACTGTTCAACTTCACTTCTGTAAATGTACATGTATTGATTTGGTTTGATGTAATTCATTAAGTTTTACTGTTGTGATAGTGTTGTTGTCAGGATATTTGGTTAGCTGGCTTCGCCACATCTGATGTGTTTAGTTTATGCTCCACACAGACATAGGGTCTTGCATGCAAACTAACCATCTTTTCTAACTATCTGCATCATCTGACACACATTAAGATCACTTACATAAACTGTGAATTGGTTTTAAACACAAACACATTCAGATAATCCCAACCCCCACATCACACCTCTTTGTTCTCCCTGAGCCCATGTGCTCCAAAGGACAAAGAGGTCATGTGGTGACACCCTGGCGGCCATCTTTGATCCGGCCATCTTTGTAGTTTTACAATGCCATTTTCTTTTGTAGGCCATGCAGACATCAAAGACAAGTAGCCATCTTGTCTTTGTCTCCCTCTCTCTCTCTCTCCCTCTCTCTCTCTCACACACACACACACACACACATGCTCACACACTGTGTTTGGTTTGTTTAGTTTAGTTATTTAGTTAGATTAATATTGTGTTTTAACCTTTATTATCTTATAAATAAATATTTGTGGATCATACATGCTGGTCTGTTTAATGTTGTACAAGAGTGAATAATGCCAACCGCTGCTGTGTCAAGAACTCCACAATCCTAAAACCTTTACTATCTATTGATATAGTGATTTTTGGTTATAGTTATTAATTTAATTATTAGAGTTCTAAATTGATAGTTTAGTATATTTAATGAGACTCAGCTATGAGACTACATTAATTTGATATCGTTTTCTCTTTGTTTCAAAGAGTGGTGCCCCGAGGATGATTTAATACACATTAAATCATATTATTCATTATAATTAATAATTATTTTGATAATTATTATTTACTTTTGATAGCCATTTTAATGTCTTTTGAGCTTATGTACCAATGTAATTTGGTGCCCTGTTATTATTAATATATATTGATAATTAAGTAATATTAATTTTATTAATATTGATAATTTTCTTTAATATTGTCTAATAACTAGACCAGCTCCTACCTGCGTTCCCCAACATTTGGTGCCCCGTGTGAGGCATAGTATTGTTGGCAAATTATTCATAATTGTGCAATATTAATTTTCAGCATAATTTTTGGTCAAAACCGAAAATTTCATATTCCACTTCTAAACAAACCAAAATTGTTGACATTCTACACCACTAGTCCTCCACAGGAGTAGACGTCCAGCTGTACTTTTAAACAAGTACATTGTGGTTAGAATTGTAATTTGAGAGACTTTGATTATTAACACTTAAACCTTCATAGTGTTAATTTTAAGAACTTGCTTTTGCTGCTAATTCAAGTTAACCTACTCTGTAGAACTTGAAAGAAATTTGGTTCAGCATTTGAATACCACGTATTCAATACAATCTAGTCAAGTTGTCATAATTTGCTGTTAATCTAAGTGTTCCTTTAATGACACAGCGTGCCACCGGCCCTGTGTAACATAAAGAGCTTGTACCTGGCTGTCACTGCCATGCATTTCAGCCTGACTGAGTAAGATTGAGCCTGATAAGACCCACAGCGTGCTACCAGCCCTGTGATATAAGTTTGCACCTAGCTGTTACTTTCACACGTTCCAGCTTGAGTCACCTTTAAGAGACATCATCACAACTGTTACTGCCTTGCATCTCAGTTAGTGCATGTTGTGTGTAAGCAAACTTGTTTTGTAAACCTGTGTTTATTTTACTGACCCCTTTTGTTTTATGCCCACTAGAGTCACTAGTTGGTGCTGTAGCTGCCCCTCCTCCACAGGAAGCTACCCCCAATAAAGTAAGCCAGTACATTGTTTTGTTAGGCTAGTGTACCTACTGCTACATTACAAGGTGTCTTCCAAAGCAACACCATAGCCACAACATTATTTTTTCTTGGTACTAGACACCTTGTTTAGTTTTACCCTCCATTCCAGGCATAACAATGGAGAGCCCCTGTGTAGAGCTTTACATTTCCTCCCTAGCACAGAGCTTAAACCCTGGCTGCCCTGAACTCATCAGCAGGTTGAGTTTCAGTGAGTGCAGGAAAGAAATGGAATCGCTACTCACAGACAGGTGTGATGCGCAGACCGCATCCAAAGATTCATTGTTTAAATGCTTGCTTCTGATTTTTCACAGGCAAACCAGTCTTGCCATTCAGAGCAAAGCAGCCCTGGAGAAGGAGGTAGATTCCCTAAGAACGCAAAATGCTTGTCTCCTCCATGAAGTTCAGACAGCAAACAAAAATATGATGCGTTACTTGGAAGACCTGCATTCAGCAGAGTCAGATCTTTGCTCACACAAAGAGCAATTGCTAGGGCTTAGATTAGAACATCTCACCCCACCACAGTCTGTCAGCCATTGTGATTCTGGTTACTCAGATTCACACTCCTCACTTGATGAGAGGTTAACCCCCTCTCCACTCAGAAGTGAGAGATTTCCAACTGACTCAAAGTCCTTGGGAATGAAGTTAGCTCCTCTGAGAGACAGTGCTAACAGCTACCTGACTTCCCATTTTTCTGATACTGACAGTGAAGATACATGTAGTTTATCTTCAAGAAGATATTCTGCTCCATGTTCTTCTCAGCTACTGAGAAATGACATTTTCACCTGTGCTCCTTCCTCCAAAGGTTCAGCCTGTTCAGCCTCCTTTCCACTCTGTCACAAGAGTGATGACAGCTGTTCAGCCTCTGCTTCTCAGCCAGAGAGAACTTTAGCATGTGATGCACAAGTGCATTGTAATGCTAATTTAGTCTCACCTTCACCAGAAAGGACCCCACAGAGTTTCCGCTATGAAGTGCTTGAACTCATAGCTAAAGACATTGAATGTTTTGATCCAGAAAACTGTGATCATCACATTGATGACTACTTTAGAGAATTAGATCATTATCTAATTGATTTAACACACGCTACCCAAAGGGAGAAAGTGAAACTTGTGTGGAAAACCAGCTCTAAAGCTGTGCACAAGTTTATACAATCACAACCTCCCACTGTCAGAAATGACTACAGTGAGCTCCGTCATGCACTGATAGAAGAGTTCTCCTCTACTGCTGACGTGACCTCAGCGATGTTTGCAGCCCTCCAAATTAAACATTCACGTAGTGAGAATCCTAGGGATTACTACAGACGTTTAAGGCATGCATACTTCCAAGGTAAGAATGCACCAGGCTTAGAAGAAAACCCCATCTTCAAGTCCTTGTTTTTGCAGAACCTGCACCCATGTGTTCGCACCCATGTGGTACTCAGGACGCGTCAGGGTAACCCCTCACTGCTTGAGATAAGGAAGATGACACAGATGGCTTGGGAAACTCTGGTCATTTCCAAAAGGGGGGGCAAACCAACTGAGCCCACCAGCTCAAACACTGACGTGTCAAGCAAATCTTCCACCTCAAAAGACCACCTTCACAACAGGTCGAAGGGGGGTCACAAAAGGCTGCATAAGGACACTGAGCGTAACCGCCATGTCCACCAGTTGCGTAGAGATAGGCATTCACACAACAGAAGTGTTAGAAAGCCATACTCTGAAATTCTGTCCCAGAATTGGCGTGACCGGTCTGATGATGACTACAGCATCTCTAACCACAGTTCAGACTCTGACCACGGTTCAGAACGTGGACATAACCTAGCAGACAGTGATAGCTACTCTGAGTGCCTCTCTGCCTCTGGCTACCTGGAGCGTTACAGCCCTGAGCCACGAGTCAAGCACAAGAGCTCCAGAGTTGTCTTCCCACGTGACTAGCTAACACACAGCTAACAGTGAGACAGATGTAAGATAACGGTGCCTTAATTTTTCCTCTTTTGCAGTTACTAGGGCAAACTTGAGTTTGTTAGCAACAGCAAACCCTAAATTCTGATAGGACTCAGACACCACTGTACAACTTTACAAGTACACTTGGACCAACTCCTTGGTAGTATCTTGTTTAGAGATAACTAGTGCAAAATACTAGCTAAGGACACACCATTATGGCATAACAGAACCCGTCATACACTTGTTCTCATATTTTTAGGTGACACTCTGCATCTCACCTTAACACCTCTTTATCTCTAACATTCCTGTTCTTCACTAACCTTATAAATAACAGGGAAACACTAGTTATGTATTTTATACAGAACTATTGTTGTTGTTTATCTGGTTGTATTTGTAACTTAGGGACTGTTCTTGCTTAGCCAAGATAGATAGTTTTAACCAATGCCCAGTTGGTCAATGAATTGCCCAGACGTTAGAAAATTTGAATGAACTGTTGAATGACCTTTTCCAAGCATGGATTTAACGACTTTCGAGTTGTCCCCAGGAGTGGAACTGTACAACTCCCAGGTTGTTTCCAAGGACCTGTGAACTGTTCAACCTCTAGCTTGCTCTTAAGGATGATGGACATCTTAAGACCAAAATGGGGGGATGTTGGGACCTGACCATCCAAGATGGTGGCAAAGACATGAACTGCACTTCCCAGGATTCCTTTGGGACACTCATTGAGTAGCTCCACCCATGGACTCAGTAACCATTTCCATTGGCTACTTTAACATGATGACTCATTCACAAGTACATGTGAATTAGACTGCTGACCTGAAGAAAGGTCAGTCTCTTTGCTCTTTGGTTCCTGGCCTTTCAACACCCCCTGCCCTGCAGGAGGTCAGCTGTGGCCCTTCTCACCTAAGCAGTTACAATCTGCACGACTACAGTTACAATCTGCATGACTACAGTTAGAATCTGCACGACTACAATCACCGCCTCGAGGTTGTACGCCTCGACAACAAGTCAAGTGTCAGTTTACATCCATGTCTGTCCAAAATGTCACTTCATCATTTTATTCTGTTAGACATCTGTGTAAAATTGTCATAATTACGACATGAATTCTTGAGTTATGGAAGAAAAAAAAAGAAGTGTTTTGTGAGTTCACAGTGACCTCGACATTTGAACTTTGACAACCAAGTAGACGTTTGAGCCAAATTTGAAGAAATTCACTCAAGTCTGAGATATCATGAGAACACTGGATGAACGTGAGGTCACAGTGACCTTTGACCATCAAAACCTGATCACACACACACACACACACACACACACACACACACACACACACACACACACACACACACACACACACACACACACACACACACACACACACACTCTCTCTAGTAATCACCTGTATTATCAGAGGAACAAAGGTTGCTGTGATTAGGTTTTTAAGTTATGTTAATATAAAGATACCAGCCATGACTTTATTATTGTTATTCTAGTGTGGTTCCTCATTACTTTAGTAAAATGTTAACGTCTTAATCACAAGGAGAAATTCTAACTGGTGTTAAGGTGTCGAGGTCCATTTACTCTCTTGTTGCGGAGCTTTCAACTACATCACCATGTCTTCATCGGTCAGATCATTTCATTAAATTTTTGTTAGTGTCTGCTGGAGATTAAAGCTATGCACAACATCTATACAGTCTGAATATTACACAGTATTCTTCATATATGGCTGGAAACATGGATCCTTTCATCAGAACACCTGTGTTTCTACCTTTGTTTTTACCTGTGTTTCTACCTGTGTTTCCACCTGTGTTTCCACTTGTGTTTCCACCTGTGTTTCCACCTGTGCTTCTACCTGTGTTTTCACTTGTGTTTTCACCTGTGTTTCTACCTGTGTTTCTACCTGTGTTTCCACTTGTGTTTCTACCTGTGTTTCCACTTGTGTTTCTACCTGTGTTTTCACTTGTGTTTCCACCTGTGTTTCTACCTGTGCTTCTACCTGTGTTTTCACCTGTGTTTTTACCTGTGTTTCTACCTGTGTTTCTACCTGTGTTTCTACCTGTGTTATCTGGACCTGTTTCACAACTTCACTTTACTGAGTATTGACTTTGTTGAGCCACTGAAAGTACAACCGAAGACATGAACACATAAACTAAATAAACCCACAAACCCTTCAGCTCGTAGACCGAAGCTGGGACACCAACTTCTTCTTCTTCTGCCCTGTTCTGTTCTTTTATTTGTCCCCTCCTCCGTCCTCTCCCTCCGTCCTCTCCCTCCCCTGTACTCTGTCCTCTCCCTCCGTCCTCTCCCTCCGTCCTCTCCCTCCGTCCTCTCCCTCCCCTGTACTCCATCCTCTCCCTCCCCACAGATAATCTGCTGCTCTCCCCTCCCCCCCTCCCTCCCTCCGTCTTTCTCCTCTTCCTTATTTCTCCATCTGTCTCATCCTGGCAAGGCCATTAACTCATAAATCCAATACAGGCCACCTCAACACTATCTGTCTTCTGCCGATGGAGAGCAGGATGGGATGGAGGGAGCAGAGAGGAGGATCAATGGCTGCCCTGACTGTCAGTCCGCTCACTTGTTTTCACATCCATCTACCCATCGCCTCCCCCCCCCCCTCCCCCCTCCCCCCCCTCCATCTCTTTTTTGCTTGTTTTGTTCCAAACCCGATGGAGTGTTGACTGAAGGACCAAACGCTGACACAGCTTCTCCACAAACACTCACACATATTAGCAGTACAGCTCAGGTTCTCCTGGACTAACTCACATTTAACTCACAAAGACTAATTATTGTTTCACTTCTATCTGGATGGAGCATCAAACACAACTAGTTATAATAGATTTACTGTGATGTCCTGTACGCTCAGGACGTTCATGGTACCCACAGAATGAATCCATGAGGTGTTGAGCGACATTTCTCTGCTGTGAATGAGATGTGGTTCATGAACGCCATCATCAGGTCAACATTTTAATGAGTCCAATACTTTGATTTATGAACAAATACCTGCAGAACTGAAGACACGCTAACATGGTAAACACTGATTTAAGTACAGCCTCACAGATTTAACAGGTTAGAGCCGCCACACAGCTCACGTGAGCAGCGCGGCTCGGCTGCGTCTCTTCTACAGATTCGAGGTCTCAACTCACGAGGTCAAACATAGACAGTGAAAATGATCTTTTGATTGACATCATACCAGTAACATCACTACAGTTTAAATGTCTGTGTCTGTATAATATGATACTTTTTCGTTTGTTTTCCTATGAATGTCCAGCAACACGTGTCAATTATAGCTCATTATAAAGCAACAAAACTACTTAGATAGGTTTAGGAAAAGGTTGATTTGTAGGCCTCCGTCTGTCAGTTTTATTTTCTTTTAACGTGAGCGGATCACAACGAGGCTTCGTACTGAAATACTGCAGTGACGGCTTGTATTAATCAGAGTTTCCATAGTTGTCTCTTTGTGTTTGTGTTTTGTTTTAAATCATTAGTGAGGTGGCTGTTCGTACTAATGTTTCTCTGGTTGACGCTACGCACCGAACTGTGAGCGTCAATGCTGCTCAACATGACCATTATCAGGTTAATATCATTGATTATATCCAAGACAACTGAGCCGGTTTCCTCCCGCTGCACTGACTACTCATTTTATCTAAACTAATCAGCTGTTCCTCGTCCAGGTTGCGGCGCTCTCAATGCGAGCGACAGAAAAAAATAGGAACACGGCGTCCCACAAAAATGAAGCTCAAAACGTTGCGTCATGCCGCTCTGCGCCGCGTCGCGTCGCTCCGGCCTGTTTGGACACGCCGACAGAAAACAATTTGATCAAGCTGATTTTGTCCCTGACGCTTGCGTCTCATCCAGTCAGGACACGGCGTTAATCCTAAACAAGTGTTTTTGTTTAATTCATTGGAGCCGCGGTATCGAGGTCCCGCCCACACACCCGCCCGAGCCAATCACGAGCCGCACAGCCACAGCTTCTTAACGTGAGCCACCTAGCTGCTACGTTAGCACCACGGTAGCTGTTTTAGCTATAAAGACAACAGCTAACCATAATATCTCAATAACTTATTATTATTATTATTATTATCTCTATAACTACAGTTATGATCAGACTGAAACTTGAGTTTCAGAGACTTTGTTTCCTGCTCTTGAACAAACAACAGCGTGATAAGAACGACCTAAAATAACAGAAACCATCTTTGGGAAACGTTTATTTAACTTTAACTGTTTAGTTTTAGGCCCGTCCGCTAACATGGAGGAGGCGGGACATATGAGCTGTACGATGTGTACATGATGTATTTCAAACATCTGGGAGGTGGTGATTGGTTCGCCTCAACTTGTCTGCAGGCGCAAAAAACATTGTCATACACACAGAGAGGACGGCCACACACACACACACACACACACACACACACACACACACACACACAGTGTGGTTAGAGTGTTTCAGCCCCCAGTGAACCACACTGGCCTCTGGTGAGCCACATAATCCATGAGGTGTAGAGTGACAATCTCTCTCTCTCTCTCTCATCCCCATAGTGTCTCTCTCTCATAAACTCACATGTACAGAACTACAAGTGTTTGTCACACACACACACACACACTTAAATACATACTAAAGCCAACATAGCCAGACATCTGTTGGGTCATCCGGTGACCTTTCCAGTTGTTTAGTCTGACATCTTTCTCATTAGCTAAAGTAATGTACTGCTGTGGAAGGGTGAAATCCACCAGAGTCCATTGAAAAAAACTATTATTTTACCTCACAGAACACGGAGGGGGAGGGGGGGGGGGGTTGCTGGTCTACCGCTGCCTCCACAACAATACAAACAAACTAACCGATGGGTTGTTGCTAACTTCGGTGCTAACCCCCTTCACGTTATCAGCAAGTGGCAAGCAAGACACTGGGACCTGGCTCGGGTCTTGAGGAGTTGTAGCATTGAGTATCTCTCTCAATCGACCGCCGACTGACTAACGTTAAACACACAACCTACGCACTGAGTTCTTCCTTGAAGCAGTTCGCTACTTCTATAACACATTTTAGTTTAAAAAACATCTTAAAAATACAATATATAAATAATCAGAGCTGGCTGAAAATCTGCAAAGTATCCCTTCAAATAGCGGAGGGGGAGGAGAATGCTGCGTGAGGCGGAGGGGGAGGAGGATGCTGCGTGAGACGGAGGGGGAGGAGAATGCTGCGTTATTTCTGTATAACAGACCGTTGCTATGTAGAACAGACCGTTGCTATGGGCGCAGCTCTGATGTCAGACTCTGGCGGACCGTTTTTGCATTAAAATATTGATTTCTTCAGTAAGTAGCCGTGTAATAAGCGGGATAATGTACAGCCAGCAGGTCATTGTAGTGAAAGAATCCCCTTCAGGGCGATGCTGCATCGCCCTGAAGGGGATTCTTTCACTACAATGACCTGCTCGCTGTACATTATCCCTTACTTAAATCTTTCATCCTGACCCACAACTTCCTGTGTCAAAGTCTTTG
>CAKAOJ020000265.1:167500-267500 GCA_916701645.2 Sebastolobus alascanus
CACACCTCCATCTCTCTCTCTCTCTCTCTCTCTCTCCACACACTCTCTTCCTCTCTTTCCATTTTCTCTTTTTCCCCGTTTTCTCTCCTCTTCATCCTCGTCTCTGACCTTCCTCCTCTCTCTCCCATGGGTGCTCTCCTCTTCCTCTCCGTCACTCAGCCCTCCATCCTTTTATTTCCATCCTCTCTTTTTAACCCACATGTCAGATTATCATTGAAAGAGTCACGGAAATAACACGATTAAAATTAACGTATTATTGTTCAAGTCTACTTTGTTATTGTTGTAGTTGTATATTAAGTGGTAGTATTGTGTGTACAATACATATGAATACAGTGTATTACTTTCTCATTCTGTTTATCTCTTTATATGTCTGTGAAGGACTTTGTAAGTTCAAGATAAGATAAGATAAGATAAGATAAGATAAGATAAAAAGACAGACATATAAAATATGAACATGTTAAATTGAAGGAAATATTAAAAATAGGAACAATATAAACAGTATTTACAATAAACAGACTATTAACTCAGATGGAAATATGATATTTCACAGTGATTGGAATGAGATTGTACCTGAAGGTGTTGCTCAGTATGAGTTGAAGTTACACCTGAGTGGTTGTGATAGACAGGTTTTCAGTATAGTGTCAGTTATTGGTGTGTATGTGGTCTACTGGGAGCAGGTAATTCATTAAATAAAGGTAATTATAAATTATATATACTGTTATTGCTTTCTTTTGAGGAAGATGTTTTTATTTTCTCTCATTCCTACTTCATCTTTTATCGTCGTCTCAGTCCAGTTCTGAGGTCTCTACGCCGGCTCCCTGTCTCTCAGAGAACTGATCTGTGATCTCCTGCTACGTTCTGAACCATGCAGACCTGATCCAGACCTCTCAGGTTGTCTGGATCAGGTCTGCTTCGTCCCCCCAGAGTCAGAACTAAACCTGCAGAAGCAACGTTCAGTTTTTAATGCACCACATATCTGGAACAAGCTCCCAGAAACCTGCAAGATGACTCCAACTTCTTTTAAATTAAAGCTGAAAACGTTCCTGTGTGCTGCTGAATAATTTTCTAATTCTGCACCACAACTTTTACTCTTTTAGCTTCTATTATAGCTTCTATTTTTATTTTCTAATCTTTAATGTTTTTATGACTGTTTTAATTATTGTTCTTTTGCACTTTGTCTCAGTGCTCTTCAGTTTTAGTGTGAAGCACTTTGAATTGTTGCTGAAATCTGCTCTACAAATAAAGCTGCCTTACTTTAGTACAGTATATTTTAAGAACAATGTTTTCCTCTTTATTAACGACTCATGAAACGCCTCATTTTATTCCCTTTTCTCCAAAATAAAAGACAAACTTTGGGATGAGACTCAGATAGTTTGAGTTAGTAGTAGTTGTCTGACCTGCCGCCCATTACAGGACTCATTTAACACAAAGAAGCAGTGGTTTTATGTTTGGGTTTGCACCTTTATATATCTATATCTATATCTATATCTATATCTATATCTATATATCTATATATCTATATATCTATAGATATATAGATATCTATAGATATATATATATATATCTATATATATATATATAGATATATACGGTACTACAGAGGATCATTTCACTGGGCTCTGTATTTGATGGTTATAGTTATTTTTTTATTTTCAATATTTCTTTTTAATTTTCAACAGTAATGAAATAATACAATACAAAGACCTACAATTAAAACAAGACGTACCGAAGACCACGAAACAAGAACAAACACGGACACATAAAGAAATATAAATGTTATAGTACTAAGAGTTATTAACCCTGAAGAACTGTTGTATATGTACAAGTATATATACACAGGTATATGGAAGTATTGTCATGACGTAGCTTTGGTCTAAGAAGTGGGGGGCGTCACAAATACTCAAAAAATTAAATTGATATATTTTTTTATATACTTTTATACTTGTGTCAGTACATATCGTTGACACATTTCCTTTCCTTTGTCATTTTATTTTTTGTTTAGTTTTTTCATCAGTTTTTATCTTTCACCTACAGATGAAACAATGCATTTACTGTATAAACAAACAACATAAATTAAAAACATTTAAATTAAAATTAAATTAAAATAAAACCAAAGAAAAAGGTTTAATTTGATGTTTCAGTTTTATTTAAGTTATATATTTAAGTTAACATTTCATATAAGATGTTATTTTAATTTAATACTTTAATTTTAAATGATTTTAATTTTATTTAATTAAATTATTTTAAAAATATATAGAAATGAAAACATTTGTCATATCATGCTTCACAAAGTAATGAATCTGTGTCTAATAAAGACAGGAATGCTGTATATTAATAATAATAACTTAAACCACATTTGTTGACATACTAATGACTGATAAATATCGTATCTTCACTAAAGAGAATCTGTTACTGCCGTATCTAATATTTCATATCTGATGGATGTTTAGGGAGAAAAGACCTCTTTGGATGAACACAGCTGTAATTAATAACATTAATTATGTTCCTGGTATACTGGTATACTGGTATACTGGTATACTGGTATAATCTTTGTCAACATTACCTGGAAAATATAACACTCAAGTAAGGCATTTAATAAATAATATCAACAATAATAAACTGTATTTATGTGATTTCCTTTCAAAACTACTGCATTGCTCCATAATATATATAACGTATAATAATATACTGATATAGGGTTCATTCACTCTCTTTGAAATAACTTCATCATCATCATCATCATCCTCACAGATACGTCTACAGTCCATCGCATCAGGATTCATGTTGTTTTTATTGCTTTATTCTTTAATGAAATCCCAATAAATTCAAAAAGTAAAACTACTGATCATATTGAAATATATATTTAGATTAATTTCAGGTTTAAGAGGCACCGGAAGAGAAACTAAACTTAATGTAATGTTCATGGAGCTGCTTCAAAAGGACCAACTATACTGTACAACCATATACTATACAGTATACTATATATACTATATACTATATACATATACTATATCATACTGCAGCTACACTGAGGTCATCTGTAGAGGAGGACTGCCCTCTGGAGGCGACTGTACAACTATATATTATATATACTATATACATATAGTATATATACTATATACTATATACATATACTATATCATACTGCAGCTGCACTGTGGTCATCTGTAGAGGAGGACTGCCCTCTGGAGGCGACTGTACAACTATATACTATATATACTATATACATATAGTATATATATATATATATATACTATATGTATATATACATATATATATATATATATGTTTATATACACTATACACATATATACACTATACATATATATATATATATACACTATATACATATATATATTTACTATATATATATATATATATATATATATATATATATATATATATATATATATACATACACACACACATATATATACAGACTATACACATAATAATACACTATACATATATATATATATATAGATATATATATATCTATATATATATATACATACACTATATACATATACTATATAATACTGCTGCTGCACTGAGGTCATCTGTAGAGGAGGACTGCCCTCTGGGGGCGACTGTACAACTATATACTATATATATATAGATATATATATATCTATATATATCTATATATAGACCAGGGGTCGGCAACCCGCGGCTCTTTAGCCCCTCTGCGGTGGCTCCCTGTAGCTTTGACAAAAAAACAAAAAAAATTGGAAATAAATAACTTTTTTTGTTTTTTTTTGCACAGTGGACAATCTTTCAAAGGGAACACTTCTTATCTTAGAGTTTGAGGTGATACTGTGACACTGAAAATAAAAAAATGTTTTAATATTTAGTCAACTAAAGTATGCTTAACATCCTACTACGTCGACGGGCAGCGCCTTTCCCTGCACGGGCTAACCGGGGCTCAAGCCCCCGGACCCGACCACGTAACGGGGCCCACGATGCTTCGGGGAAGAAAAATAAAAAATATCATTCACAGGCCAACGGGATGCTCCATGTTGTATTTTACTCCGCGCAACGAGAGGCTCCATGCGTAAAGACGCAACTGCGCTGGTGTTTTTTACTCCGACACAACCTGCCAGGAGAGAGAGAGGGATTTTTTTTTCTAGCAGCTGACTGAAATCTGTTTGTCTGACCGACTGACTGCCTGACTGATATGAAGGGATCCGAGGGAAGGGCTTTCAAAACGTCCGTAGCCAGAGAACCTAAAGTTAAATCAACGATGTTATATTATTGAGTAATATTGAGTATAGCCCTCGCTCGTATCACTGCTGCATGGAACACTACATGATGCCAACCAAGAAGGATTGTTTGATTAAATATCCTACTGCGAGGTCCTAGTTGCGCCGGGAAAGTGATGACATCATTCTGCATAATAAAGTAGCCATGTGCTTCTGTTTGTCTGAGAAACGATGGAAGATTCAGTGTGAACAATGGACAGATGGAGAAAGATTAATCTGATTTAGAGTAAATTCATTTCATTCTAATTATTATTGTCAATGTTTTTTGAAATGATAGTTAACCTATAGTTTGTTAGCTTGTTTCACATAATAAAAAACACCACAGCCGTTGCATCTTTACGCATGGAGCCTCCCGTTACGCGGGGTAAAATACACCATGGAGCATCCAGTATCGACCGGAGCGGACTTTCCTCAGTGCGCCCCAACCGCGTCGTGCCGCCAGGGCGGGGCTCGGCCTACGGAAAAGGCACCAGGGATCTGTGGAGCTGTAGGCAACCCACCCGACCCGGCTTGAAACACGGACCAAGGAGTCTAACGCACACGCGAGTCAGAGGGTGCAAGCAAAACCCAATGGAGCAATGAAAGTGAGGGGCGCAGGCTGAGGTGGGATCCCGGCCCAGCGGGGTCGGGCGCACCACCGGCCCGACTCGCCCGCACCGTCAGGGAGGTGCAACAAACTATAGTTTTTGTATATATAGTATAACTATATATAAAACGTTATAAGCTGTGTTATCAAATATGTTTTGCGGCTCCAGACAAATTCTATTTGGTGGAAGAGGGAGCAAAATGGCTCTTTGGATAGTAAAGGTTGCCGACCCCTGATATAGATATATATAGATATAAATGTTCGGACCTGACCATCCAAGATGGTGGCAAAGACATGAACTGCCACTTCCCAGGATTCCTTTGGGTCACCCATTGAGTAGCTCCACCCATGGACTCAGTAACCATTTCCATTGGCTACTGTAACATGATGACTCATTCACAAGTACATGTAAATTAGGCTGCTGACCTGGAGGAAGGTCAGTCTCTTTGTTCTTTGGTTCCTGGCCTTTCAACACCCCTGCCCCGCAGGAGGTCAGCTGCAGCTCTTCTCACCTAAGCTCTCCAGCCAGAGACTGCATGAAGAAGCAGCTCTTATCTGATCTATGTCTTGTTAGCAGACAGACATAGAAACACAAGGAACTTCTAAAGGCAGAAGACGCGAGTGCCTGCCTTTTGATCAACTAACTTCAACCAAGGAAGTTAGCACCAAGCCACCAAGCTGCAGAAACAGGACTGGACCAGTTTCCTTCCAGCTGCACAACTGGATCTCACACAGCAAGGACAACAACAACTTCGACCCTGGAACCACAACCTTCTCCAGTCGGCTTTCTCCAATCCCTCCTTGGAATTACAACCCCTTTCTTCCATGTAGTGGTAACGTACTGGGCTTTACCTTAGCATTAGCAATTGCACACGGCTGAGCAAGACTGTTCAACTTTAACTTCGATGAATGTACATGTATTGATTTGGTTTGATGTAATTCATTGAGTTTTACTGTTGTGATAGTGTTGTAGTCAGGATATTTGGTTAGCTGGCTTTGCCACATCTGATGTGTTTAGTTTATGCTCCACACAGACATAGGGTCTTGCATGCAAACTAACCATCTTTTCTAACCATCTGCATCATCTGACACACATTAAGATCACTTACATAAACTGTGAATTGGTTTTAAACACAAACATACACATTCAGATAACCCCAACCCCCACATCACACCTCTTTGTTCTCCCTGAGCCCATGTGCTCCAAAGGACAAAGAGGTCATGTGGTGACACCCTGGCGGCCATCTTTGATCCGGCAATCTTTGTAGTTTTACAGTGCTCGCCATTTTGTTTTGTATGCCATGCAGACATCAAAGACAAGTAGCCATCTTGTCTTTCTCTCCCTCTCTCTCTCTCTCTCTCTCTCACACACACACACACACATGCTCACACACTGTGTTTGGTTTGTTTAGTTTAGTGATTTAGTTAGATTAATATTGTGTTTTAACCTTTATTATCTTATAAATAAATATTTGTGGATTATACATGCTGGTCTGTTTAATGTTGTACAAGAGTGAATAATGCCAACCGCTGCTGTGTCAAGAACTCCAAAATCCTTCAACCTTTACTATCTATTGATATAGTGATTTTTGGTTATAGTTATTCATTTAATTATTAATCAGAGTTCTAAATTGATAGTTTAGTATATTTAATGAGACTTAGCTATGAGACTACATTAATTTGCTATCGTTTTCTCTTTGTTTCAAAGAGTGGTGCCCCGAGGATGATTTAATAAACATTAAATCATATTATTCATTATAATTAATAATTATTTTGATAATTATTATTTACTTTTGATAGCCATTTTAATGTCTTTTGAGCTTATGTACCAATGTAATTTGGTGCCATGTTATTATTAATATATATTGATAATTAAGTAACATTAATTTTATTAATATTGATAATTTTCTTTAATATTGTCTAATAACTAGACCAGCTCCTACCTGCGTTCCCCAACATAGATATTTATATATAGATATATATACACATATATATAGATATATATACATACACTATATCATACTGCAGCTGCACTGAGGTCATCTGTAGAGGAGGACTGCCCTCTGGAGGCGACTGTACAACTATATAGTATATATAGATATATATATATATCTATATATATATATATATAGATATATATATATAATATATAATACTGCTGCTGCTCAGTGGTTCACCTTAATGCTCACTGTTTCTACTGCATGTCTGCTATAAAGGTAGTAACTCATCCTGAACCCTTCATTCATGCTTCTAAACCAGTTACTGGGTCAGTAAACTGACCAATGGCACCAACATGAAACGCAGTTCAGTCATGGTGTGAGATGGACTGGTAACCATGGTTACATGTTTTTACACCAGGACACTCAGCCCTGGAAATATTTCTGATATACACAAGTCTCTGTTTGTTACTGTCAGAGGTGTATGAGAGCAAAATAACAAGTCAGACCAAACCAAGCTGGTTCTGAAGGTCTACTGATACCTGGACAACCAAGCCGGTTCTGAAGGTCTACTGATACCTGGACAACCAAGCCGGTTCTGAAGGTCTACCGATACCTGGAACCAAGCCGGTTCTGAAGGTCTACCGATACCTGGACAACCAAGCCGGTTCTGAAGGTCTACCGATACCTGGACAACCAAGCCGGTTCTGAAGGTCTACCGATACCTGGACAACCAAGCCGGTTCTGAAGGTCTACCGATACCTGGACAACCAAGCCGGTTCTGAAGGTCTACCGATACCTGGACAACCAAGCCGATTCTGAAGGTGTACCGATACCTGGACAACCAAGCCGGTTCTGAAGGTCTACTGATACCTGGACAACCAAGTCGGTTCTGAAGGTCTACTGATACCTGGACAACCAAGCCGGTTCTGAAGGTCTACTGATACCTGGACAACCAAGTCGGTTCTGAAGGTCTACTGATACCTGGACAACCAAGCCGGTTCTGAAGGTCTACTGATACCTGGACAACCAAGCCGGTTCTGAAGGTGTACCGATACCTGGACAACCAAGCCGGTTCTGAAGGTCTACTGATACCGGGACAACCAAACGGGTTCTGATCCAACAACACAAACATATATACAGCATAACGTAGCATAACGTAGCACAAAATAGCATAGCATAGCATAACATAACATAGCATAGCATAACATAGCATAGCATAAAATAGCATAGCATAGCATAGCATAGCATAGCATAGCACACACAGTTTAATCAAGCGTATGGATAGATCACCTGCATTAACGTTAAAAAATACAATTTAACATAACATAGCATAGCATTACATAGCATAGCATAGCATAGCATAGCATAACATAGCATAGCATAGCATAGCATAACATAGCATAGCATAGCATAGCATAACATAGCATAGCATAGAATAACATAACATAACATAGCATAGCATAGCATAGCATAACATAGCATAGCATAGCATAGCATAACATAGCATAGCATAGCATAGCATATCATAACATAGCATAGCATAACATAGCATAGCATAGCATAGCATAGCATAGCATAGCATAGCATAGCATAGCATAGCAGGGCGGCCACATGGTCACACACCCAGCTGGCAGCAACATCAGCATTAGATCCAGTTTGAACAGCGAACATAAAGTATAAAAGAATAAAGAATAATAATAATGAAACTGGACATTAGTCCATGATTGTAAATGATCTTACTGTTGATGATTCCAGCAGGAGACGACGGGGCTTCTTGGTGTTGAACACTGAAATGACTTCATAGTTCCTTTAAAAGGTGAGCAGGGACACAGAGTCTGATGTGATGGGGGGGGGGGGGCTCCTAATGCAGCTGCAGATCACAGCTTTAACTCAAAGGTTTGGAGGGGGGGGGGGCTCCTAATGCAGCTGCAGATCACAGCTTTAACTCAAAGGTTTGGAGGGGGGGGGGGGCTCCTAATGCAGCTGCAGATCACAGCTTCAACTCAAAGGTTTGGGGGGGGGGGGGGCTCCTAATGCAGCTGCAGATCACAGCTTTAACAGAAAGGTTTGGAGGCTGAGGTCAGAACAGACTGCTGGCAGACTGCTGGCAGACTACCTGAGCATTTTAAACTGCAGAGAACCCACACCTGCAGCCAATCAGAGAGAGAGCACCTAGATGGGAAACAAAGATCCTCACCAGACAGACAGACTCTCACTCTGACACAGAAACACACAAAGATCCTCACCAGACAGACAGACTCTCACTCTGACACAGAAACACACAAAGATCCTCACCAGACAGACAGACTCTCACTCTGACACAGAAACACACAAAGATCCTCACCAGACAGACAGACTCTCACTCTGACACAGAAACACACAAAGATCCTCACCTGACAGACAGACTCTCACTCTGACACAGATACACACAAAGATCCTCACCAGACAGACAGACTCTCACTCTGACACAGAAACACAAACACATTTCAGTATACAGCAGAGAACGATGGCTGAACTTCTTCCTGCTCCTCTCAGACTTCTGTTCCTCAGTGTTCAGGTGTTTCTGTTTAACAGGTGACATTCAGCCAAATGTATCCGGATACTCATAGTAACTTTGATGTACCTGGTTGACGTAGATAATAAACACAGAGGAGTATTTATTTAAAATGAATAAAGTTAAAGGCCCCCCCCCCCCTCCCCACAGCGAGCAGCTGGTTACTGTACTATACCAGAATGTCTATATATAACTATACTGTTGTTACCGCACGGAGCTTTTTAGATTCCCATTTCAACAGAAAGTCAAAGTTTACTGTATATGTACATGTGTGTTTATACAGTAAAGGTATTTGTGTAACATTGTGTTACATGTATTATATATAGAAAATTCACCTTTGAGCTTTCATGTAAAGTCAATACAGAAAATCTGCCAGAAAATGACCTCTATGCCAAAAACAAACAAAAATGCAACAATAAAAGAAGTTCAGTAAGAAACAACTAATTGTTCGTCCCCACATACGACGGAGTATCAGGGCCACACTGAGGAAAATAAATCAATCTGAGATTTAGAGAATAAAGTCAGAAGTTTAAGAGCGGAGAGTGGGAGGGGGGTTTTCCATCAATGTGCAAGTCTATTGGTGGAAAAACAAGGAAATATTTATGAAATATCACTTTGGGAATAATAGACAGTTGTATTTTAATATATTGAACTATTGAAGGGTTAGGTCATTTTGTAGTCAATTTGTTTGTAGGCAGAAACATGTGGATGAGACTATAGTTACAGATTGAGGAACTCATCATGTGTACAGTATTAGGCCCACCTCGACTTAGTCGTCACATTATATCATATTTATCTTTGTTTTAGTCATTTAGTCTCATCTCCTCTTTCCTTCACTTCCTTTTAATTCCCCCTCCCTCCCCTTCTTTCTCCTCTCTCTTGATGATGATGTCATTTCCTTGTTTTTTCCACCAATAGACTTGCACATTGATGGAGAACCCCCCTCCCACTCTCCTGATTAGTGTAACACAGTATAGATGTGCTGCTATACTGCTGAATGCTCACAGTGACCCTGATGAAGACCTGTGTTGGTCATTTTAAACTATTATTGCCATGTAAAATAAAGGCATTTTAATGTTGTTCAAACACCCTCTGCAGACAGACAACCAGCTGAGCAGGATGCAGCCAACCTGCTGATAGAACCTCCCAGCAGGCTGATTATCAACAGCTGAGGAGGATCACAGGTGATGAGCAACCTGTCATCATCCCTCTGAATAATAACACCCTCTTGTGGTACTTCATCTTTCCTGAACCCTAACCTATAACCAAACCTTAACAAGTAGCATCACATCATATTCAGTGGCATTACATCAGAATATGTCTCATTTGGAGGACACATTTCTGATACACTGTCTACTTTTACACATTTTCATTCATCTTTTTTCTTGTGAATATCTGGATCATTTCCCTTTATTCAAATAAAGCATTCTGAGAAGAAAGAATAGAAGAAGAAGAAACCTTTATTTGTCACATACATACAGGTACATACATGAAATGTGACCTCTGCATTTAACCCATCCTAAGTATCTTAAGAGCAGTGGGCTGCTGTAAGCATCTCAGGGTTTAGTGTCTCGCTCAAGGACACTTGGACATGCGGTCTTCAGGAGCCGGGGATCGAACCACCAACCTTGTGGTTAAAAGCCACTCTACCCACTGAGCTACAGCCGCCCCTAGAGAGACGATAGAGACTTATATGCAGCCTGAAGGTTTGCAGGTAGACACCCAGACTGACCCAGAGAGATGACCTAATGGGGACACTGTCTCTGCATGGAAAGACCTGATTTACTTGTACAGACTTTAACTCACCGGACAATACTGCAGTGATCTGATGTCATTGTTTGTTTTCTCGAAGGGAAATGTCGCTGCTGCCTCGTACGTAGAAGCAACTGGATGTGACGCGAGACAAAATTAGCTCGATTACATTAGCCAGGTTTCCACCAAAAGTTCCTGGGACTTTTTAATCCCTAGAACTACTTTTAAGGAACTAAAAGGCCACTGTTGTCTGCGTTCCTGCAAAGATCAGGCAAATTAGTCGGCTGACGTAGGAAAAAGGCAACATGACGAGAGCTGTTGGTGGTCACAGCGGTAAACACACTCTGCAGTCTACAGTTCAGTGTTTCCGTCTGTTTTATCTAAACACACACAAACGTTAGGGTTTGTCTCACTGCGACCATATTTACCACTGCACAGTATTTACTGATGCACGTTGGATGTAATGAATGAAATGAGACTAAGAGTGTCTGTCTCCACAGTAAATCATCATATCAGCAACATTACTACAGTTTACATGTCTCTATCTGTAGAAAATGTTACGAGATGAAAAAAGTAAAGACTTGTTTTTAAATCAACACTTCCTGCTTTCATTTAAAAATAAAAGCCCTCAGGCGTTTTTTCTGTGGACAGAATTCCTTCATTTGTTAACACGAGGCTTTTATTCTGAAATATGTGCAGACAGTGTTGTATAACATGCAGTGACTTGGAGAGCTCCATGAATGAATATAGTACGGGGTTTTAATGGTGGATTATTACTATTATTTACAAATTACCAGACGTGCTGCAGCTGCAGCAGCTGACACGCAGCAGGTGTGAACACCCGACGCGTGAATCACGCAGCCGCCACGCGCTCCTGACGCTCCCTGTGTGTCCCGGGCGTAAAAGGTCCCCGGAACCTAATTTAGAACCTGGTCCCTGCGTTCGAAACGCAGGGACCAGGTCCTCAAAAGGTTCCTAGTTCAGAAGGAAAGTTCCTGCAGTCAAACGGGGCCATGCTTTCATGCTACACTGGTTACAGAAAATGAGCCAAACAAAGTTGTCACTCAACTGGGGATGTGCTTTCCTACGCTGTGACCTGTGACCTGTGACCTGTGACCTGTGACCTGTGACCTATGACCTGTGACCTGTGACCTGTGACCTGTGACCTGTGACCTGTGACCTGTGTGTGGATGAAGCATTATGATTTTAAATTAGTTAGCTAGCTAGCTAGCTTGCTTGCTAAATCCACTTTAATGCTAAACTGTGCACATGGGAGAAGTTCCTCTGTCAGAAACCTCCTCAGGTTTAGGCAACAACTCTACTTGGTTAGGTTGAACAGTCGAGGCAGAGGCAACGAATACTAGCCAATCACATTACAGTAGGGAGACGAGGCCGAACACCGGGAAGAAAAATAACGCGAAGCACAAACCGAGCAGAGAGGACAAGATGGAGCCTGACCTTCGGCTGCACTCCGTCAATAACACACCGTCATGCAGGGTTGTGCGGAGGCGTGTTTATAACGTAACCGCCGTGAAACAATCAGAAAATAACGTTTCATTTCTCTGATTCACTGCTTTGCTCTCACTAACGGCGCTCCCTCTCTTCATTCACTCTATAGATTGCATTTTTCATCATTTGAAATAAAGTATATTATGATTTCATTATGATTACACACCAGGAGCTCCAGAACATGAACGGTGGTGATAACGACGACTCAACATTGATTTCTGAGGGGGAAAGCTCCACAGGTTGACTTCATGAGTCTGTGTTGAGCCATGTAATGTGAAAACTAGCAGGGTGACACGTACATCTGTAATAAACTAAAAATATGATTTGATTTGCAGCAAAAACCCAGATAGTCAGGATTTTTTTTTTGTTTTACATCAAACATCACTTACAAAAGACAATATTAAGGAGCTGACTTTCCACCAAAATCCAGACATAATCTGTTTGAAGCCTCAGGTTCAGGTTTTATCTACTTCTTTCTGTTTGTTACAAGCAAATCTGTTATAATATGAAAAACGGCTGGTATTGGTATATATATGGTATATATACAGTATACTGTATATATACTCCATCGTTCCACAGGGTGGAGCTGCAACAGAAAGCAAAGCAGAAACATCTGTTTAAATGTGTTAATCTACAGTTATGTCGTCATAAACAGAACTAATCTGCAGAGGCACTTTGGGTTCAGAATATATGACTGAATAAAGACAAAGTAAAACCCAGGTCCAGGTGGAGGAGGTGGTTGAGGGTGGAGCAGAAGGAGTGGAGGAGTCTCAGTGTGTCTGTGCAGAAGGACAGAGTCCAGATACACTGATGATACTCTGTCAGATCCAGAGGAACACACAGGGATGATGCTGGTTAGAGATTAGAATGGAGTCTTCCATCTGATGAGAGAAGAAGAAGACAACAGAAGTCATCAATCAGTGTTTACAGAGACTCCCTTCATCAGCTGTCAGTCAGCATCCAGTATAAAGAGCAGCAGGGACTTCAGTCTGTGCAGCGTAGCCAGCTTCTTTTCAGCTCTCATGTTAACGTATTGGAGTGAACACACTGAGCTCAGAGCTCACTGACCTGAGGTCTGTACTACGAAGCCAGATCAACATACCCAGAGTATCTTCTCCTTATCTGTTTTAACTAATCCCCAACCGAGATCCAGCTGAGCGGTCCTACGACAGTTGTTATCAACTTGGTAAGTCTACGGTCATACTTTACAAACACATTTTAGACAAGTTAAACACATAATCCAGACTAAAATTAACACAGTTTAAATAGCTGACTGTGTGAATGTGTAAATGAACAGACTTTTAATATCACGACAGATCTGACTATGACTAATTACACGTTTAATTAAATAACATTTTATTGTGTTGATTAGATGTATTCTTATAAAATAGAATAGAAGATACTTTATTCATCTCCTTGAGGAATTACAATACTTTAGTCTTATTCTTTCAGATCCAACCCCGGCGGTGTGAAACAGAAAATAAATATATAAACATAATTCACAGCGGTAAGCAGGCTTCCTTTCACATCTCATAATCACCCACAGCATACATACAAGTATTGGTAGCAGAGTAACCAAGGCAACGCATTCAGTCTGAGGGACTGTAGGAGCTCGACTCTGACGTGTCTCACAGCAACATACGGCTCAAGAAGCTGATTCAGAGGAGTGACTACATGATAATATCATATATGAATATATATATATACTGATTTAGTGTTATTGTGGTTATACTGTATAAATGTAATTTATGTCTGTTTCACAGCGCTGGGTTTGCAGCTGAGAGAAGAAGAAGGCTAAATTATTGTTATCCAGGTCCTAATAATACATCTAATCACATTAACTCAGCAGAGTACACAAAGTAATTCTAGTCAGATCTATCGTGATATTAGAAGTCTGTTAATCTACACGTTCACACAGTCGGTGACCTTTCTGCATCTGTCAGACAACATGGGAGTGGACAAATATGCTGCTTTATGTAAATTTATGTATATATTTATTATTGTAAATCAATTAACAACACAAAACAATGACAGATATTGTCCAGAAACCCCCACAGGTACTGTATTTAGCATAAAACAATATGCTCAGATCATAACATGGCAAACTGCCATCCGATGGATTCATCAGGTTCTATTATGACCTGGTTGGTACCGATGGATTCATCAGGTTCTAGTCTGACCTGGTTGGTACCGATGGATTCATCAGGTTCTAGTCTGACCTGGTTGGTACCGATGGATTCATCAGGTTGTCTAGTTTCATATGATACCAGTATCTTCACTCTTACTTTAAAACTGAGCTGCTACAACCTAAAAATCACAAGTTGTGTTAATGCGTTACAGTAATCAATGGTGTTAAAACGAACTTGCTTTAACTCGTTATTATCACGTTAACTTTGACAGCTCGACTGAATATGGAGTCTTTCTGGAGAAGGAGATCAAACAGAGTGTTTCAGACAGAAGGTGAGAAGAGGTGAAGAAAAGTAAAGTGTTCTTTTAAACATTAAAGCATGTAAACATGTTCTAGTAGAAACCTAAAATAAAAGTATGAACCTGAACATCATCCTGATAGGTCTTCTTTAAAGGTCCTACATGTTCACAGACTGAACAGTAAAACATCAGCTGTGATTACTGGACCTCAGCAGAGGTTCTGGGGTCTCATTTATAAAACAGTCCGTAGGGTCCATACTAAAAATGTACGTGCGCACAAAAGCCGAAAATGGCGTTCGCACAAAAACAAATCAGACTTATAAAACTGTGCGTACGCACACCTGCAGGCAATGTTCCCTTTATAAATCAGTCCAGCTGGAAATGTGTGCACGTGGATCCGCCTCCTATCCCGCCCTCTACACGCCCACATTCAGCCATAAATGGTCGATGCAAAGCAGCTCATGAATGTTTCTGCATGTAAATGAGCCTGTTGATCAGAGGATCTTTACAGTGAATCACAGCGACTACCGAGAGGAAGACCATGAAATTTTTTTCTCTGACACAGAGATGGAGGAGCCTGTAGGTGAGGAGATCTCTGAACACTCGTTCCCTCCTCATTCTGTCATTCACGTAGTCCTCACAGTGCCGGTGGATCCACCATGCAGCACGTTACGAGTGTCACCGCTGTGTTTATATGTTTACAGCAATCAGACTGATCCATTCACAACTTTTCAAAATGATCGAGACAATCAGTAATATCTCCCACCTGGATATCATCTGAAAATGGAAGTTTGACAGGTGAACACTATTTATTTATTTAAGTTTTTATGGCTAACTTGGCCTGCATTATGATTTAGACTGATAATGATAATGAGTATATGGAGAGTAAGATTGTGTGAGAGCTGTCACTGGCTTTATATCCACACTTTGCTAAGTTACACTATCCATACTGGTGAAGATGTGCCGGGTGGAGGTGACGGAGGAAGCAGAGCGACGCACCGCGGGGGGGCACTGGAGATATAGTTACATCAGATAGCTGTTTTCATGTTGTCCATGTATTCTGTATCTGTCCCTATAAACCATAAATAAATGAATAAGTCATGTCTTGTTCACTGCAGCGATTTTACACACAACAACTTTATGAAAACTACTATCGTACTTGATGATATCTGCACACTATTAGAAGATATTATTAAAACTATTGATGCTCTGTTCAGTCATTCTTTAATGCTATTTGATGTAATCATGGATTTCTTCAACCGATGCTGATTATTCCAACAGCTACGTTGCTCCACAGCTGACCACGAGTGTCGGTAGTCCGGCCGTCTCCTCTGAGCTCCGGAGGAACGTGATGGTGAGACAGAACTGATGAAATACTGAGCGAAATTTGATCTGAGATTTGAGTTGGCTGATATCTTCTACATTTGTAAGGTGCTTATGGAAAAGTTATGGCTCATTAGCATAAATAACACTGCTGGTTTAAATATTTATGATTAAGTGGATTTAAGTATGAAGTGAAATTAAATGTGTGAGTCATCATTATACGTATAATGATGACTCACACATTTAATTTCTACAGTCTGGCTTCAATTCACCACCTCACCATCTGCATCGCCAGTTTCTCTTGTCTATAATGTGCGTACATATGGGTCAAAGTTTCCGTACAGGTGCGCACATTCTCCCGTCAGGTTTGTTTTTATAGATCACAACTTTTGAGTGGGAAGTGGCGTTTTGTGTGTACGCAACGTTTATAAATGAGACCCCTGAGGCCTGTACTACGAAGCGAGTTCAACATATCCTGGGTATGTTCTCGTTATCTGGCTTAACCAACCCTAACAAACGAGTTCCCGCTAAACTGTCCTACGAAGGTGGTTATCAACTCGGTAAGTCAACCCAGGGTTTCTCAGTCTGGTTGTGAGCGCGTTCACGTGAACGGGGCGGGGTTTGCAGTATCTGACCAATCACTAACATGGACAAGTCTACTGTCAGCAGACAGACAGACAGAGCAGCACATTTTACAAAGGAAGAGCAAACTATATTAGACAAATACGAAGAAGTTAAACACTTAATCCAGACTAAAAGTAACATAGTTGAAGCGGCCAAATACAGGAAGGACAGCTGGAAAAATAAAAAAACTCCCGATGTGTGAATGCGTCAATTAACAGATTTAGTAATTTAACGGAACACTCAAAAGTCGGATAAAGTCGTCGAGTTATAAATAGCAATAAGAAATTATATTGATGGCTGGATGGACGGTTACACGTCATTATACCCATTATTAAACAAAAGGCGTGTATAACTATTTAAACCTTCTGTCAGGTGCGTCTCCGTTTCCTGCGGTGTGAAACGGACTCAAGAGCAAGTAAAAAAATAAATATAAAAATATAATTCAAAGCGGTAAACACCTGCAGCATAAATCCAGCTGTCTTTCCTGCATTTGTCAGTTTAAACTGTGTTGTTTTTAGCCTGGATTATGACTTAAACTTCCTCGTATTTGTGTAATATTACCATACGATCAGCGCACTGAGCTCTGATTGGTCAATAGGCGGTGTTTTTATTCGAGTTGATCTCTTATCTGGAACATAACCTGCTCCGGAGCAGGTTAGCCGTTCAGCGTAAGTTACCATGGTGATCTACCCCGGTAAGAAGTGATCCGCCTTCGTAGGACTGAAAACCCAGGGTTAACCCTAAAGTTACCTCGATAACGCCAAATCCTGCTTCGTAGTACAGGCTGCTGGTCTGTATAAAGACCACATGGTTACTAAATGTAACTATGGTTCTATGAGGGTTCTATCTCTCAATGAGAGAACAAAGACTTTCTGATCAGATTTGATGGATGAGGATCACTGTCTCTATACATGATGTGATGCTGTCAGCTGTAATCCAGCTTTATTTCCTGGAGACATGAACACAACAACAACATCTTCTTCACATCAACTCTAACAAATGATCACAACAAGCTTCTGGCTGATCTGATTGGCTGACTGTTCTCTCTCTCTGTGTGTCACCGTTCTCCTCTCACAGCTTCACTGAGGAAACACATCACAACAATACTGCTGAAACCAGCATGGACCGACTCCGACTGTTTACTTACTGCAGAGTCTCCAGTCTACAGTGTGGACTCTCCACCAGATCAGACAGCAGCTTCACATCTGAATCCTGCAGGTTGTTGTAGTACAGCTCCAGCTCTCTCAGATGGGGGGGGTTGGACTTCAGAGCTGAGGCCAGAGAATCACAGCTGATCTCTGACAACCTGCAGAGCCTCAATCTGAATAAAGAATAAATGATGAAGATAAAAATCACTTTATAATCCAATCAGATGTGTTCAGGTTTTAAATGTGTAGCTCAACATTACTATGTCCTAATCAATGATCTTTTCCCTAAAATGAGTAGAGTGACTTTGTCATTGTGTTATTGTGGATCATCATAATGTCAGCCTTCTACAGACATCATCCAGATGTCACCACAACATTCATACACCTATTCATGTCAACACACATCAATAATATGCCGCTGATCTCTCTAAAATAATACTCCATACTTCTCCATACTGCGTAGGAACCCTGAATATTAGTTCAGAGGATCTTCTGTATCCAGATGTGACCATTTACCAACAATGATAAACATTCATTTACTTTAACAACTAACAGTGGACATTTTCTACACTTTCTTTAAGAAACACAATGTCATGGTCTGCATAGAGTGTTTCCTGTTTTATTTTGTAATTCGGTCCTTCTGTGTCTTGTCTAGTGTTGCTTCCTGCCTTTGTTTGTTTTCCCGCCTTTTTGTGATTGTTTGCCCCGCCCTGATTCGTTCCACCTGTGTGTAATCTCCTAGTGTATTTAAGCCTGTGTGTTTCCCCTCTGTCTTTGTCGGTTCGTCGTCATTGCTTCCCTGTGTTGCCTGTCACCAGTTTTTCACCAGTAGGTAATTCCAGTGTGTGTTTTTGCCCTTTTCAAGTTTTGTTATTTTGGAGATTTTGTCGTTATTGCATGCCTGACCAGCTGCCTTTGTGTTTCGCTGCTGGTTAATTACACCTTTGAATTCTACCTGCATCATCTCCTCCTCCTCTCTCTGCATTTGCGTCCACCACCTTAAAACCCAGTAAACCTGACACACAAGTCTTTAGTGACTGCAGACTGAATTTAGCTCAAGATACATGAAAATATGAAGAAAAGGACATTAACAACTTTATGGATGTAAGTTATGTTTGTACATAAATGAGGTTCAATTGTTAATTAAAGATATAAGATCTCTAACAGTAACAGAGAGTCAGTGAACTGACCTCAGAGTCTCCAGTCTACAGTGTGGACTCTCCAGAAAACCACACAGCAGCTTCACTCCTGAATCCTGCAGCTCGTTGTTACTCAGATCCAGCTCTCTAAGATGGGGGGGGTTGGACTTCAGAGATGAGGCCAGAGAATCACAGCTGATTTCTGACAACCAGCACTTCATCAATCTGAATAAAGAATAAATGATGAAGATAAAAATCACTTTATAATCCAATCAGATGTGTTCATGTTTTAAATGTGTAGCTCAACATTACTATGTCCTAATCAATGATCTTTCCCTAAAATGAGTAGAGTGACTTTGTCATTGTGTTATTGTGGATCATCATAATGTCAGCCTTCTACAGACATCATCCAGATGTCGCTACAACATTCATACACCTATTCATGTCAACACACATCAATAACATGCTGCTGATCTCTGTGTTCTTCTATGTGTATGTGCTGAAGGATCAATATCAATGATCAGACATTATTTGTGGATCACGTTGAAACAAACAGAAACCAGAGAAATATTTCTACTTCAAGAAGTAAACTTGATCAATTTAAAACAGATATTAGTTCAGAGGATCTTCTGTATCCAGATGTGACCATTTACCAACAATGATAAACATTCATTTACTCTAACAACTAACAGTGGACATTTTCTACACTTTCTTTAACAAACACAAGTCTTTAGTGACTGCAGACTGAATTTAGTTCAAGAAACATGAAAATATGAAGAAAAGGACATTAAAAACTTTATGGATGTAAGTTATGTTTGTACATAAATGAGGTTCAATTGTTAATTAAAGATATAAGATCTCTAACAGTAACAGAGAGTCAGTGAACTGACCTCAGAGTCTGCAGTCTACAGTGTGGACTCTCCAGAAAACCACACAGCAGCTTCACTCCTGAATCCTTCAGGTTGTTTCCTCTCAGATCCAGCTCTCTCAGATGGGGGGGGTTGGACTTCAGAGCTGAGGCCAGAGAATCACAGCTGATCTCTGACAAACTGCAGAAACTCAATCTGAATAAAGAATAAATGATGAAGATAAAAATCACTTTATAATCCAATCAGATGTGTTCATGTTTTAAATGTGTAGCTCAACA
This sequence comes from Sebastolobus alascanus, assembly GCA_916701645.2. Lineage (NCBI taxonomy): Eukaryota > Metazoa > Chordata > Actinopteri > Perciformes > Sebastidae > Sebastolobus > Sebastolobus alascanus. The sequence goes on from CAKAOJ020000265.1 coordinate 187,912, forward strand.
TTACTATGTCCTAATCAATGATTTTTTCCCTAAAATGAGTAGAGTGACTTTGTCATTGTGTTATTGTGGATCATCATAATGTCAGCCTTCTACAGACATCATCCAGAGGCCTGTTTCACCAAACCAAGATAAGGGATTAAGCCGGGGTTTTCCAGTTATCCTGGCTCAGTTTAGCCTTGACTCGGTTTCACGAAAGCAGTGGCACATAAGTTACCATGGAGATTTATTCTTTGCAGCTAGCCTGCTCCAGACCAGGCTAACAGCCAGGCTTAGTTTATCCTGGTGCCTTATCTGTTCAGTCAGCAGTCACTCCGATCGGAAAACAATGTGTTTTTTACAGTTAGTCCATGATCTTATGCATGAATTTTACCTTATTTTTATTAGCCTGCATTAAAATACCATATTTTAATGCTGACTAATAAAAATAAGTACTTAACTGAGTACATACCACCATTCAGTTGAGTACTTTTATTTTAACATTGATCATCATTAATTTTAATTTTTATAATTATTCATGTGATAGTCATTATTACAGTTATATTGTGTTTATGAAAACTGTTGTTCATATTGTTGTTAGAGGTTTGATGAATATATTATTGATTAGAAATGGCTGATAAAGTTGAGTGGAGTAACTATATAGTGTTTCTGTATATTCATGAAACAACAGGGAGAGGATACCACAATGCTTTTTGACCTTTTATTTTTCTTGGATCACTTGTCTGCTGGGGGAGACAGAAATAACAATGATTAATACATTGTGTTACTGTGTATACTTACAGTGTACATTGAAATGATCACTTACTTCTCTTTCTAATCCCATCAGTATGTATTGTTAAGTGTGTGCTGTACAGACATCTGACAGTTTGTGAATTCTGTAAAACACATATCACTTCTTAATTCTGCATGGTGTGTGGATGTCATACACTCACTACGATTTCAGGCTGCTCTCAGGCTGTACAGTGTCTGGGTCCTGTTAAAATTATGTTTTCCATGAGCACCACATCACTGACTTCTTATCCATAATGGACTAAATAAGTATTTCCACTAGACTGACTTGTAGGCTACATCCAGCCTTGTTTCATCCTTTCTTTCTATATAAATAATGGTCGTAATAGGGCACACCATGCACAATTCCTGCTGTGCTGATTAAGGTGTTTTAAAGAGTTCACAAACTGTCAGATGTGTGTAGGCATACAGCACACACTTAAAAACGCAAATATAGTTTGCAGAAGTGCAAATATCAATGAAAAAAGTGATTTATTTAAAAAGAGTCGACATTTATAACCACAAAAAACCCTGCAGGACTTGGACCTGGATATGGAGATAAAAAGAAAGACATTGAGGAAATTAGAAAGAAGTAAGTGATCATTCCGGTGCACACTGTAAGCATGTATGTAACATAATGTGTTAATCATTGTATATATATATATATATATATATATATATATATATATATATATGGTATCGTCATATTCTATCTTTGTGGATTAGTGGTTGTAATTAATCTTCATGGTAAATTTCCTAAATAATATATTAACTTCCACCGCTCACTTTTAAGGCGAAGTGACAGTAACTCCTTCAATGGTTTAATAATGTTTCAGTTAACAGCAGTGGTGAGTGAATGTAACGTTATAGGCTATTTTTAGACTACTTACGCGTTGAGTCGCTTCGCTATTGTCTGCCACTTTGTTTTCTCGCTGTTTTATTACAGTGGCCGTGTCTCCTTTTCTACATATTGTTTTACTTCCTCGTAATCTTCCTTTCAAAGGGTTTAAAGTACGCGGAACGCGTTTATTTCATTTCAGCATCAGTAAATCTGTGATCGATCTCGTGGTCTATTGAGGAAAGCAGTGAACGCGCATCTATCAGAATTACTTACACCTGGTTCAACCTAGTCGCTCCTCCTCAGCCTGGCTCAGCCTTCGTGAAACGGATCAAGTCAGGATGAACTGACTAGACTAGGTCAAGCCTCGCTTTCTCTCTTATCCCGGATATTTTTATTCTGCTTTGGTGAAACAGGCCTCAGATGTCACCACAACATTCATACACCTATTCATGTCAACACACATCAATAACATGCTGCTGATCTCTCTAAAATCATATTCCATACTTCTCCATACTGCGTAGGAACCCTGAATATTAGTTCAGAGGATCTTTTGTATCCAGATGTGACCATTTACCAACAATGATAAACATTCATTTACTTTAACAACTAACAGTGGACATTTTCTACACTTTCTTTAACAAACACAAGTCTTTAGTGACTGCAGACTGAATTTAGTTCAAGAAACATGAAAATATGAAGAAATATGAAGATGTAAGTTATGTTTGTACATAAATCAGGTTCAATTGTTAATTAAAGATATAAGATCTCTAATAGTAACAGAGAGTCAGTGGACTGACCTCAGACTCTTCAGTCTACAGTGTGGACTCTCCAGAAAACCACACAGCAGCTTCACTCCTGAATCCTTCAGCTCGTTGTCTCTCAGATCCAGCTCTCTCAGATGGGGGGGGTTGGACTTCAGAGCTGAGGCCAGAGAATCACAGCTGATCTTTGACAAACTGCAGTCCCACAATCTGAATAAAGAACAAATGATGAAGATAAAAATCCCTTTATATTTCAATCAGATGTGTTCATGTTTTAAATGTGTAGCTCAACATTACTATGTCCTAATCAATGATCTTTTCCCTAAAATGAGTAGAGTGACTTTGTCATTGTGGATCATCATAATTGTTCTGGCCTGAGGAAAAGGAACTTTCAGTTCATTTTTACAGCCACTAGGGGGTGCTGCTTATTTTACTACAGGCTTTATTTCTTGTCCTTTGACCCTGGCAGCCATCTTTGTTTATCTTTGCATTCCTGAGTAGAAAGCACATTGTGGAACTGTCTAGTCAGCATCTACATCCATCCTCCTTTGGGAATCACTTTTAGAAGCATTGTCTGTAAGTACTGCTTTTATAAGATGCCCTTATTTATATCAATGTTTATATTTTGTGTGGATGGCTAGATTAAACCATGTTTTTTATGTGTTATGCACTACTCATTGTTCACCATGTAACCTGTTCTGTTAATGGCTTTCCGCTAGCTATATTGATAGCCAGATACATCATATATGCTTTATGAGGCATATGATAGGCATGATGGAAATGTATATTAATGTATATTATGTATATTATCGTACTCATTGTTTCCTTTCCTTATTTCTTTTTCATTTCAGTTTTACTCCATTCTCATGCTGTCAATACTAATGGTGGTGCACAATAAATCCATCTTCATTGACTACAGTGTGTTGAAGGAGTTACCTGTCTGTCTAGTTAAGGAAGGAGACTCTTTGATGAGGGCGGAACAATAATGTCAGCCTTCTACAGACATCATCCAGATGTCACCACAACATTCATACACCTATTCATGTCAACACACATCAATAACATGCTGCTGATCTCTGTGTTCATCTCTGTGTGTGTGCTGAAGGATCAATATCAATGATCAGACATTATTTGTGGAACACGTTGAAACAAACAGAAACCAGAGAAATATTTCTACTTCATGAAGTAAACTTGATCAATTTAAAACAGATATTAGTTCAGAGGATCTTCTGTATCCAGATGTGACCATTTACCAACAATGATAAACATTCATTTACTTTAACAACTAACAGTGGACATTTTCTACACGTTCTTTAAGAAACACAAGTCTTTAGTGACTGCAGACTGAATTTAGTTCAAGAAACATGAAAATATGAAGAACAGGACATTAACAACTTTATGGATGTAAGTTATGTTTGTACATAAATCAGGTTCAATTGTTAATTATAGATACAAGATCTCTAATAGTAACAGACAGTCAGTGAACTGACCTCAGAGTCTCCAGTCTACAGTGTGGACTCTCCAGAAAACCACACAGCAGCTTCACTCCTGAATCCTGCAGCTCGTTGTTACTCAGATCCATCTCTCTCAGATGGGAGGGGGGGTTGGACTTCAGAGCTGAGGCCAGAGAATCACAGCTGATCTCTGACAAACTGCAGTTAAACAATCTGAATAAAGAATAAATGATGTAAGTTTAGAAGACAACGTTCCTGCTTGAGATCATTCAGTGTTTAATAATGTGTTCAGAGCTGAAGAAGGTTTAGAACGTAGAAGTTTATAAAATGTAAACTCCAAACACCTTAAGCCAACAGGATGCAGGTTAAAAACTGTAAAATACAAAGAGTGAAACAGAGCTCTCATTAATATTAATGACAACGTGCTGCTACTTCAATAAAGACGTAGTGACTTCACCTCTTAAACTCTGACAGCTCCACCAGTGGATCCATCTATACAAACTCATGTTGAGCAGCCAAACACTAATAAAAACCACAGAAACTGATTCAAGATTCAACTCAACATCTCAAAGTTTATAAAGATGTCAAATATGTCAGGATGGATTTTGGGGAAATGTGAACAAAAGATATTTAAGATAAGACATCTATAATATATATTTAAGGAATAGTGGAGTCATAAAATCAAAGTTTTAACTCTTCAGTCAGTATAAGCATCATATAGCTTCATATTGTTATAGAAAAAACAAATACTTAAAATAGTTGTTATTGTCTGATAGCTGAAATAGAGATTATTTATTTATTCTTTATATTAATGTATTTTTTTATAATTTATTTTAACATGATGAAACTCAGCTGTTGTGATATATGAAGGTTTTAAATGTGTAGCTCAACATTGCTCAGCTACAGTCAATGGACTAAACCACTGAAGAAGAAAATGTCCTTTAGCATTAAGATACTCAGTGTGGATCAGTATAATATCAGCCTTATGTCTGCAGTTTAGTGTCACCACAACTTTCACATCATATTCATCTCAGTACACAAGTAAAACTTGGTGTCTGACCTCAGAGTCTCCAGTCTACAGTGTGGACTCTCCAGAAAACCACACAGCAGCTTCACTCCTGAATCCTGCAGCTTGTTTCCACTCAGCTCCAGCTCTCTCAGATGGGGGGGGTTGGACTTCAGAGCTGAGGCCAGAGAATCACAGCTGATCTCTGAGAAACTGCAGCCACTCAATCTGAATAAAGAATAAATGATGAAGATAAAAATCACTTTATAATCCAATCAGATGTGTTGAGGTTTTAAATGTGTAGCTCAACATTACTATGTCCTAATCAATGATCTTTTCCCTAAAATGAGTAGAGTGACTTTGTCATTGTGTTATTGTGGATCATCATAATGTCAGCCTTCTACAGACATCATCCAGATGTCACCACAACATTCATACACCTATTCATGTCAACACACATCAATAACATGCTGCTGATCTCTCTAAAATCATATTCCATACTTCTCCATACTGTGTAGAAACCCTGAATATTAGTTCAGAGGATCTTCTGTATCCAGATGTGAACATTTACCAACAATGATAAACATTCATTTACTTTAACAACTAACAGTGGACATTTTCTACACTTTCTTTAACAAACACAAGTTTTTAGTGACTGCAGACTGAATTTAGTTCACGAAACATGAAAATATGAAGAAAAGGACATTAACAACTTTATGGATGTAAGTTATGTTTGTACATAAATCAGGTTCAATTGTTAATTAAAGATATAAGATCTCTAATAGTAACAGAGAGTCAGTGAACTGACCTCAGAGTCTCCAGTCTACAGTGTGGACTCTCCAGAAAACCACACAGCAGCTTCACTCCTGAATCCTTCAGCTCGTTGTTACTCAGCTCCAGCTCTCTCAGATGGGGGGGGTTGGACTTCAGAGCTGAGGCCAGAGAATCACAGCTGATCTCTGACAAACTGCAGTCCCTCAATCTGAATAAAGAATAAATGATGTAAGTTTAGAAGACAACGTTCCTGCTTGAAATCATTCAATGTTTAATAATGTGTTCAGAGCTGAAGAAGGTTTAGAACGTAGAAGTTTATAAAATGTAAACTCCAAACACCTGAAGCCAACAGGATGCAGGTTAAAAACTGTAAAATACAAAGAGTGAAACAGAGCTCTCATTAATATTAATGACAACGTGCTGCTACTTCAATAAAGATGTAGTGACTTCACCTCTTAAACTCTGACAGCTCCACCAGTGGATCCATCTATACAAACTCATGTTGAGCAGCCAAACACTAATAAAAACCACAGAAACTGATTCAAGATTCAACTCAACATCTCAAAGTTTATAAAGATGTCAAATAAGTCAGGATGGATTTTGGGGAAATGTGAACAAAAGATATTTAAGATAAGACATCTATAATATATATTTTAGGAATAGTTGAGTCATAAAATCAAAGTTTAAACTCTTCAGTCAGTATAAGCATCATATAGCTTCATATTGTTATAGAAAAAACAAATACTGAATATATTTGTTATCGTCTGATAGCTGAAATAGAGATTATATATTTATTCTTTATATTAATGTATTTTTTATAATTAATTTTTTTATTATTTATTTTAACATGATGAAAGTCAGGTGTTGTGATATATGAAGGTTTTAAATGTGTAGCTCAACAGTACACAAGTAAAACATGGTGTCTGACCTCAGAGTCTTCAGTCTACAGTGTGGACTCTCCAGAAAACCACACAGCAGCTTCACTCCTGAATCCTGCAGGTTGTTCTTACTCAGATCCAGCTCTCTCAGATGGGGGGGGTTGGACTTCAGAGCTGAGGCCAGAGAATCACAGCTGATCTTTGACAAACTGCAGTGACTCAATCTGAATAAAGAATAAATGATGAAGATAAAAATCACTTTATAATCCAATCAGATGTGTTGAGGTTTTGAATGTGTAGCTCAACATTACGATGTCCTAATCAATGATCTTTTCCCTAAAATGAGTAAAGTGACTTTGTCATTGTGTTATTGTGGATCATCATAATGTCAGCCTTCTACAGACATCATCCAGATGTCACCACAACATTCATACTCCTATTCATGTCAACACACATCAATAACATGCTGCTGATCTCTGTCAAGTCTGGTATCAGAGAATCAATATTAAATCAGACTTGTTGGACTTCATTACTTCATTTATTACATGACCTTCTTCTGACTGTATCTGGTAGCTAAGTAGGTTTATATCATTTATTACATGACCTTCTTCTGACTGTATCTGGTAGCTCAGTAGGTTTATATCATTTATTACATGACCTTCTTCTGACTGTATCTGGTAGCTTAGTAGGTTTATATAATTTATTACATGACCTTCTTCTCACTGTATCTGGTAGCTCAGTAGTGTTGGGACCTGACCATCCAAGATGGTGGCAAAGACATGAACTGCACTTCCCAGGATTCCTTTGGGTCATTCATTGAGGCGCTCCACCCATGGACTCAGTAACCATTTCTACTGTAACATGATGACTTATTCCCAAGTACATGTGAATTTTCGGCTGCTGACCTGGAGGAAGCTCAGCCTCTTTGCTCTCTTGTTCCTGGCCTTTCAACACCCCTGCCCAGCAGGAGGTCAGCTGCGGCCCTTCTCACCTAAGCTCTCCAGCCAGAGACTGCATGAAGAAGCAGCTCTACTCTGATCTATGTCTTGTTAGCAGACAGACATAGAAACACAAGGAACTTCTAAAGGCAGAAGACGCGAGTGCCTGCCTTTTGATCAACTAACTTCAACCAAGGAAGTTAGCACCAAGCCACCAAGCTGCAGAAACAGGACTGGACCAGTTTCCTTCCAGCTGCACAACTGGATCTCACACAGCAAGGACAACCACAACTTCGACCCTGGAACCACAACCTTCTCCAGTCGGCTTTCTCCAATCCCTCCGTGGAATTACAACCCCTTTCTTCCATGTAGTGGTAACGTACTGGGCTTTACCTTAGCATTAGTAATTGCACACGGCTGAGCAAGACTGTTCAACTTTAACTTCGGTGAATGTACATGTATTGATTTGGTTTGATGTAATTCATTAAGTTTTACTGTTGTGATAGTGTTGTAGTCAGGATATTTGGTTAGCTGGCTTCGCCACATCTGATGTGTTTAGTTTATGCTCCACACAGACATAGGGTCTTGCATGCAAACTAACCATCTTTTCTAACCATCTGCATCATCTGACACACATTAAGATCACTTACATAAACTGTGAATTGGTTTTAAACACAAACATACACATTCAGATAACCCCAACCCCCACATCACACCTCTTTGTTCTCCCTGAGCCCATGTGCTCCAAAGGACAAAGAGGTCATGTGGTGACACCCTGGCGGCCATCTTTGATCCGGCCATCTTTGTAGTTTTACAGTGCTCGCCATTTTGTTTTGTAGGCCATGCAGACATCAAAGACAAATAGTCCTTTTGTCTTTGTCTACCTCTCTCTCTCTCTCCCTCTCTCCCTCTCTCACACACACACACACACACACATGCTCACACACTGTGTTTGGTTTGTTTAGTTTAGTTATTTAGTTAGATTAATATTGTGTTTTAACCTTTATTATCTTATAAATAAATATTTGTGGATCATACCTGCTGGTCTGTTTAATGTTGTACAAGAGTGAATAATGCCAACCGCTGCTGTGTCAAGAACTCCAAAATCCTTCAACCTTTACTATCTATTGATATAGTGATTTTTGGTTATAGTTATTAATTTAATTATTAATCAGAGTTCTAAATTGATAGTTTAGTATATTTAATGAGACTTAGCTATGAGACTACATTAATTTGCTATCGTTTTCTCTTTGTTTCAAAGAGTGGTGCCCCGAGGATGATTTAATACACATTAAATCATATTATTCATTATAATTAATAATTATTTTGATAATTATTATTTACTTTTGATAGCCATTTTAATGTCTTTTGAGCTTATGTACCAATGTAATTTGGTGCCCTGTTATTATTAATATATATTGATAATTAAGTAATATTAATTTTATTAATATTGATAATTTTCTTTAATATTGTCTAATAACTAGACCAGCTCCTACCTGCGTTCCCCAACATTTGGTGCCCCGTGTGAGGCATAGTATTGTTGGCAAATTATTCATAATTGTGCAATATTAATTTTCAGCATCATTTTTGGTCAAAACCGAAAATTTCATATTCCACTTCTAAACAAACCAAAAGTGTTGACATTCTACACCACTAGTCTTCCACAGGAGTAGACGTCCAGCTGTACTTTTAAACAAGTACATTGTGGTTAGAATTGTAATTTGAGAGACTTTGATTATTAACACTTAAACCTTCATAGTGTTAATTTTAAGAACTTGCTTTTGCTGCTAATTCAAGTTAACCTACTCTGTAGAACTTGAAAGAATTTTGGTTCAGCATTTGAATACCACGTATTCAATGCAATCTAGTCAAGTTGTCATAATTTGCTGTTAATCTAAGTGTTCCTTTAATGACACAGCGTGCCACCGGCCCTGTGTAACATAGAGAGCTTGTACCTGGCTGTCACTGCCATGCATTTCAGCCTGACTGAGTTAAATTGAGCCTGATAAGAGCCACAGCGTGCTACCATCCCTGTGATATAAGTTTGCACCTAGCTGTTACTTTCACGCGTTCCAGCTTGAGTCACCTTTAAGAGACATCATCACAACTGTTACTGCCTTGCATCTCAGTTAGTGCATGTTGTGTGTAAGCAAACTTGTTTTGTAAATCTGTGTTTACTTTACTGGCCCCTTTTGTTTTATGCCCACTAGTCACTAGTTGGTGCTGTAGCTGCCCCTCCTCCACAGGAAGCTACCCCCAATAAAGTAAGCCAGTACATTGTTTTGTTAGGCTAGTGTGTGTGTACAAACTACAGAAGCTACAGTCAGTGAACTGACCTCAGAGACTCCAGTCTACAGTTTGGACTCTCCAGTCCAGCAGACAGCAGCTTCACTCCTGAATCCTGCAGGTCTCTGTTGTCACTCAGGTCCAGCTCTCTCAGATAGGAGGGGTTGGACTTCAGAGCTGAGGCCACAACTTCATAGTGAGTATCTGAGAGTTTACAGCCAGAAAGTCTGTGATGACACAAAAATGACAAAATATGTTATTATGAAAGAGGACAGTTTATATTTACTTCATGCATTTGATGACTAAACAGTTTGATATAAACTTCTTTGATTAACATTTACTCCTCACTCTAATCTCATCTCACTGTTTGACATGAAACAATAATTCTCATCACTCTCTCTCAAACCTGCAGACTTTTAATCTTTGTTTTTCTTTAATCTTGCAGATGAAGAGAGAGACCATGTAGTTACATTGAGGCTTCCATAATGTCCAGTCAGTGTGATCTGATCCCAGGTCTGTCTCCACAAAGTTAGCATGAGGGCTTCTTGATTAGAAAAGCATTTTTAAAACTCAGTCAATAAGTAATAATAATACAGTTTATAAAATTGACCTCTCTTTGCTGTTACATGCTGCTGTCAGGTTCACATCCATAAACGAGAAAATTCAGTGACTGCTGCCAAACGGTAGAGAAATTAAACAAATCACGTAATAATATTAGACCTGTACATAATTAAACATTCATATAATTAGATATTTTGATGGCTGCATGGTGTTTTGTCATTAACACTCTTTTCTGAGCATCAAGCGTATTCAGCTCACAAACACAATTAAAGAACCAATAAGGTTGCATTATTTTCAACATAATATCATCAGAAAGATGTTATCAGTGTATCAGCATTAAAAACATAACATTGATCTTTGGTGTGTATAAGATCTGTTAAAACCATTCTGCGTTATATATTCATCAGACCGCTGTGATTGGTGGAAGCTATGTATTTCCTGTTACTACTCTTCTCTACAGCAACAAGAGAGAGAAACACCTGAGTTTCCTTCTGTGAGTAACAGAATAAAAGGAAAGACTTCAAAACAAGATGATGGAACACAACTTGACTTCATTAGTAATAAAATGCACCATCGCTGGATTCAACACACTCAGGGGTTTTACAATGACAAGCTTTGTCTCGTATGACCAGTAGTTTACGGTGGCTGATGCTAGAGTTGGGTCGATTTTCGGTTTTGCCGGTCCGATCTGGTCCGGTGTACGAGCTTAAACCGGTTTGAGTCACAGTGCTAAATCCAGCCTGTTTTGCATTACTAATAAGCAATATGACAACGTGATTAACGTAATATTATGATATTATGTTCATGTGTTTTTTGGGGTGACGAGACGAGACAAGGAGGAACTGGTCTCAAAGAAAACTAAAACTGCAGCAACATGGTAACAGTTGGATTTGAAGCCAACGAAAGAGATGAGCCTCAAAACACACGAGGTAACATGTAATATAGTGTAAGGCCCAAAGCAAACCCCAGCACCAGGGTTCTGATCCCAGGACCGCCCCGACTCCCCGTCGGATCAGCACACGTTCTGTTGCTGCCGTTACACCGGTTAGACCCAGCGCTCCACCAGACAGCTGATCTTTTTTTTATTTGTTTTACCAGGTTCACATTTCGTCTCCATCACCCAAAAAGATAAATAAGAAAAAACTGTAAAATGTAACAATTATTAGAAATAAATAAAATAAGTGTTCATTAACTTGACAGCTAGGAACACAAACTACTGAAACATTTTTAACTCATCATTTGAAACAGCTCAAGAATATCTGTGACAAAATAAAACTGACATATTTATGTGATAAACACGTGGAACACTTATGAGACTATTATATTTTAAGAATAATATATAATGTGTATGTTTGAAGAACTAAGCTAGTAATCTACACTGATCTATGAAGTTAATCACATCTGGACTTACACAGCTTTTCTGCAGTTCCTCACAGCTGGAATCAGTCTCCATCGTCCCTCGTATGTTGTCTTGTACTTCTTCAGGTTCAACTCATCCAGAACCTCCTCTGACATCTGCAGCATGTAGGCCAGAGCTGAGCAGTGGATCTCAGAGAGTTTCTTCTCTGATCTGTTCTCTGACTTCAGGAACTCTTGGATCTCCTGATGTACCGAGTGGTCGTTCATCTCCGTCAGACAGTGGAAGATGTTGATGCTTCTTTCAGGAGAGGTTTCGGTATCATCCATGTTCATCTCCTTCAGGTTGTTGATGATTCTCTGGATGATTTCTGGACTGTTGTCTGTCTGACCCAGCAGACCTCCTAAGAGCCTCTGGTTGGACTCCAGAGAGAGGCCATGAAGGAAGCGAACAAACAAGTCCAGGTGGCCATTTTTACTTTCAAGGGATTTCTCCATGGCTCCCATCAGGAAGTCATCCAGGGTTGAATGAACATATTCTTCTCCCAGGAAGTCCTCCAGTACCTTTGTGTTCCTGTCTGTGTAACAGTGGATCATGTAGACTGCAGCCAGAAACTCCTGAATGCTCAGGTGAACAAAGCAGTAGACTGTTTTCTGGAAGATCACACTCTCTCTTTTGAAGATCTCTGTACAAACTCCTGAGTACACCGAGGCCTCTGTGACATCAAGACCACACCGCTCCAGGTCTTCTTGGTAGAACATGATGTTTCCTTTCTCCAGATGTTCTAACGCCAGCCTCCCCAGCTTCAGAAGAACTTCCCTGTCAGCCTCCGTCAGCTCCTGTGGACTCGTCTCATGTCCCTCACCATACTTCTGCTTCTTCCTCTTTGTCTGAACCAACAGGAAGTGTGAGTACATGTCAGTCAGGGTCTTGGGCAGCTCTCCTCTCTGGTCTGTAGTCAACATGTGGTCCAGAACTGTAGCAGTGATCCAGCAGAAGACTGGGATTAGACACATGATGTGGAGGCTCCTGGATGTCTTGATGTGTGAGATGATTCTGCTGGACAGCTCTTCATCACTGACTCTCCTCCTGAAGTACTCCTCCTTCTGGGCGTCAGTGAAGCCTCGTACTTCTGTTACCCTGTCAACACATGCAGGAGGGATCTGATTGGCTGCTGCAGGTCGGGAAGTTATCCAGACGAGAGCTGAGGGAAGCAGATTCCCCTGGATGAGGTTTGTCAACAACACGTTGACTGATGACTTCTGGCTGACATCAGACACAACCTCATTGTTGTGGAAATCCAGTGAAAGTCTGCTTTCATCCAGGCCGTCAAAGATGAACAGAACTTTACAGACAGCGAGCTTCTCTGCTGTGACCTTCTGTAATGTTGGATGGAAAACATGGAGCAGCTTGAGAAGACTGTACTTCTCATCTCTGATCAAGTTCAGCTCCCTGAACGAAAGCAGAACCACCAGACTGACATCTTGGTTTTCCAAGCCCTCTGCCCAGTCCAGAGTGAACTTCTGCACTGAGAAGGTTTTTCCAACGCCAGCGACGCCGTTCGTCAGAACGACTCTGATGTGTCCCTGTTGGTCAGGTAAGGCTTTAAAGATGTCGCGGCACTTGATTGGAGTATCATGGAGGGTCTTCTTCTTGGAAGCTGTCTCAAGCTGCCTCACCTCATGTTGGGTATTAACCTCTTCACTCTGTCCCTCTGTGATGTAGAGCTCAGTGTAGATCCTGTTGAGGAGGGTTCCACTTCCTGTTTCATCATTTCCTTCAGTCACACGTTCACATCTCCTCCTCAGACTGATCTTATGTTCATCTACAACCTCCTGCAGAAAAATACCTGCTGAAAGAGAAGGAAACAAGTTTGAGACAAAATAAAGAAAATGTGACAATCTGCTTATTATTTTCATTGCCAATATTGAAGTGATCAATATAAAGTAAATAAAAAAAGCAGTAAAGGTTAAACAGTTTTTGTGGAAGCATCAGAAATGCTCCTTTTTCTCTCAGTCAGCGTGCATGTTTGATTGACAGCAGAGAAGGCGGAGCCTCAGCTGTCCGTCTGCAGCTCTTCATCTAAGGCCCTGTTCAGACCTGGTATTAACATGCGTCCTCAGTGATCGGATCACAAGTGGACAGCTTAAAGTACGTCTGTTCACACCTGATATTAGAATGCGTCTCCACATGCGTCTTCAGTGGCCACTTGTGATAAGATCTCACTTCACCCCTCTATATGCAAATAAACACGTAGTAAACTCACGGCTAATACAGCAGACGTTGTGACGTAATATCACATGAATGTCAGTAGTGATATCCTACAGAGTCGTGAATTCTGGTACATTGGTATGACATCAAAATAAAAGGTTGTTGTACCGGCGGTCCCCGGGGACCTCCGTGCCGCCAGCCGGCACCGCTTCTTTTGCCAGACAGTCCGAGGACAGAGAACAGGCGGGTAGGCGGTTGGGTGTCAGCTCCGCGCAAAGCAGCAGAACAAAAACACCGACACATCTTCCACAGTATGATAATAATGCACTTCGCGTGCCTAGTCTGATAGTCTGTAGATATGTAGCCTATAAACAAGATGCACTATCTGTTTATATTTTTTTACTATGTTTTATTATTGTTTATATCTTATATTGTATATTGGTAGATTTTCAATTTTTTATTCTTATTCTAACACTTTAATTATTCTACTGTTATTTACTGCTATTTGCACCAACGAACCAAAGCAAATTCCTAGTGTAAACCTGATACACCTGGCAATAAACGAGTTTCTGATTCTGATTCTGATATATTTTAATAAAATACAGATGTACCGACAGGATACAGGAGAGCACAGAGGACGTTTCCATGCTGACAATCGCCCATGTCTGCCTGTTTATTCACCTGAGGGGCGCGGTGATCCCGCGGATCCCAGCTGGACATCAGATCAGTAGGCGGTCCTCAATGTGGCCCAGGATGCATTCGCGAACACACTGCTAAAATAATGTGGTCATATGAGGCCCAGACCTCCTCTTAATGTGGTCTGAACGATCCGATCTCAATGCGTCCTGAATGCTTCTTGAGTGCGTTCACACCTGTACTTAGAGCTGTCCACTTGTGATCCGATCACTGAGGACGCATGTTAACACCAGGTGTGAACAGCGTATAAACAGCTCACTGTGACTGTGCCTTCCTCACTGTAATATTTAAAACTGATCCACTCATCAAATAATGCAGAATATGTTCATATCTCGTTGTGTGGACCTGTTTTTATTGAACAGCACCAATAACAAAAGCCGGGTTTCCACCAAAAGTTCCTGGGACTTTTTAGTCCGACTACTTTTAAGGACCTAAAAGGTTCCTTCAGTCCACTGTTGTCTGTGTTTCCACTACGGTCTAAAGACCTGTGAAGATTCAGAACATTAGTCCTCTGATGTATGAAAAAGCAACATGACATGTGACGAGGGTTGTTGGTCGTCAGCGGTAAACACACTCTGCAGTCTGCAGTTCAGTGTGTCCGCCCGTTTCATCTAAAAAACACGCTGGAAAAAACTAAATATTACGTTTTATCTCACTGTTACGACATTTACTGATGTACGTTGGATGTAATGAATGAAATGCAGAGGAGGAAAGTGAAACTAAAAGTGTCCGTCTCCACAGTAAATCATGTTGAGTATTTGAGGGTTATTTATTTCTGCTTTAGAACGTTAACTCTGTCAAACAATCAGAAAATAACTTTTCTTTCTCTCATTCACAAAACCGTCACGCTACGTCTCTCTGTCTCTCTTCTACTGATCGTCCTCTCACTCGTGCTGTCTCTCTTGTGTTCTCTGTCTTTTTGGCTGGACCGCAGAGGACCAGCCCTACAACCGCTAAAGTCTGTCACTGACTGAGTGATGAAGCTACACGATTGGTCGGCCGAGTGTCGGAGTTTCCTCATTGGCTGTTGCTCTTTCAAAATGAAAAGGCGGGAACAATCCTTTAAGCACATGAGCCCGTCCAGCGAGACGCGTCGGCTCACAAAACTGTCAAGCTGTCAAACTAGGAGATCTAGTTCTAAAATGAAACCAGATTCAGCCGTGGCATCGCATATATCTCACTTAAAAAGTTTTCACAAGTAGATTTTGGTGGATTGTTTAGACGGAATAACAGAAACGTTATGAGCAGGCCTCCATGTTGTTTCCTGTTTGAAACGGCGAGCAGAAAACCAGGAACCAATCAGATGCATTCCACGTCACCGCTTGATCCATAGACATTTATACATAGACGCCGCATCGACCTCTGGGTCGTACGTCAACCTTGGCGTATGTATATATGTCTACGGCTTGAACGGCCAGTTGAGTGGAGCAGGGCGTCCCCTAGTGTCCTCGCAGGACCTGCTGAGACTTTTATGACTTTTTATGTATTAAAACAACAAACAGTGTTTTCAGACATGGAGACTTCAGCAGACAGATGTAGGGTCTTACTTTGTACAGTGCTGGTCTGACCGGCCGGCTGCAGTCCAGCTCTTGTTCTGGATCTTTCTCCACACTGGGGACAGGAGGAGTCTCCTGATGAAGCAGACTGGGCCCAGTATGAGGTGATGCACTGTCTGCAGAACCAGTGTCCACAGCTGGTAGAGACTGGATCCTTCAGGACGTCCTGACACAAAGCACAGCAGGACAGCTGCTCCTCCACAGAGACATCACTCCTCTTCCTGTGAAGACATGTCTTTATAACTAAAATGATTTGTTGATTGGCTGACACCGTCTCAAAGCTCAGATGGTCACAGGGAACAGTTAAAGTGTTGGTACTTTTCTGTTTGAATTCAGCATTCAGTCTGTGATGACAGTGTTCCTTTTTATTTCAACTCTCCTGCTTTCATAAACACTAATGAGCTGAATTTTACTATCTGGCTGTCTTATTAACCTCTTAACAATCCGACGGACGATATTCTGTCTTTCAGAGGTTGTAGCAGCTCAGTTTTAAAGCTAGAGTGAAGATACTGGTAACATATGAAACTAGAAAACCTGATGAATCCATGACCTCTCCATTGCTTTCTGTCTCTCTCTCTGTACTGGCTCCTACTCTATCAGATGACGTTGGGCGTTTAACTCTTAGTTAACCAAACAGATTCTGCCACGTTCTCCCTGAGACAATCATATCGTTGCAATCACATTTTAAAACTGTTCTCCTCTCTGCTGCTGTCAGTTGTTATTTCAAGTGTGACTCGATGCAACCCACCTCCCCCCATCACCTCCAGTCTTCATTATATGCAGTGCCCAGTCCTGCTCTACATCCCTTCATCGGATCTTCAGTAACTCCCTTCACCACCACCACCAGGGTCTAGACTCCGCGGGGTGAATAAACCTAATCTCACCACGGCATCACTACCCCCTTTGATATACTACGTCACGATGGAGTCTAATCACCAAATACTTTGTACTATTCAACTTATCATGCAACATGTACTAAATTATTGTTCATTGGATATGGAGTCTCTCCTGATTGAAATATATACATCCTTATATAGTCAGTGTATTAACGTTATATATAGTAACTTAGATGACGGTCGGCGTGCTCCCAGTTAAGAGAGGCAGCCGCTTTACCTCCTTTACCTCGCCGTCAGACAGCCCTTTCTGACGGGGAACTGAAGCTGTTACATCGCTCTCTTCAAACCAGACTCCATTCAGAAAAGCAGTAATTTTACTTCCCAGAACACGTGAGTATACGTACAACCCAACTTCAAAAAAAGCTGTCATAGCAGCTGATTTTAGTAGAAGTCAAACCAACACAGTATATTGAGGACAAATGTGAGAAAATTAATGACACATTTGAAGCACATTCTTTCAGATTTTGAATAGTTGTAAATCTTTACAGCGACTTCAACGTTCGGGCAGAAATATGAATATTTTCTTGAAGTGTAAATTGTGAAATGGAGGTTCTCAGGTGTTTTGTTACAGACATACAATCAGTAGTTGTTGGCTATAAAACCCAGACTAAGATCTATCTTAGTTTGAAACAGTATCTGCACTAATAGTTCTGCATCAGGAATATACATCTTTTAGCAGAACATTTAGTCTTCATCCTCAATGCATCATCATCCATCAAGTCGGCTTACAGTAAAAACAGTCTCTTACTTTGACTCTGAGGGTCCAGGTTCATTACTGAACTCTGGAGGATTCCACATGGACCGGTCACTCTTCATAGACAGACAGCTGGGTACTGGAGACTCTGCTCTCGTTCTGTACTGAACTCTGCAAACACCAAGATGATTTTATTCACATCACATGAATCCTTGATAAATTCTCTGATGACAAAGACATTTCAGTAGCTCTAAATACACATACTACTGCTACTGACGCTACATGTACAGTATATATACATCCTTATAGTCAGTGTATTAATACAGTAACTTAGATGACGATGATGCTACATGTACAGTATATATACATTCTTATAGTCAGTGTATTAATACAGTAACTTAGATGATGATGATGCTACATGTAAAGTATATATACATCCTTATAGTCAGTGTATTAATACAGTAACTTAGATGATGATGCTGCTACATGTACAGTATATATACATCCTTATAGACAGTGTATTAATACAGTAACTTAGATGATGATGCTGCTACATGTACAGTTTATATACATCCTTATAGTCAGTGTATTAATACAGTAACTTAGATGGTGATGCTGCTACATGTACAGTATCCATACATCCTTATAGTCAGTGTATTAATACAGTATATATACATCCTTATAGTCAGTGTATTAATACAGTATATATACATCCTTATAATCAGTGTATTAATACAGTATATATACATCCTTATAGTCAGTGTATTAATACAGTATATATACATCCTTATAGTCAGTGTATTAATACAGTATATATACATCCTTATAGTCAGTGTATTAATACAGTATATATACATCCTTATAGTCAGTGTATTAATACAGTATATATACATCCTTATAGTCAGTGTATTAATACAGTATATATACATCCTTATAGTCAGTGTATTAATAGAGTATATATACATCCTTATAGTCAGTGTATTAATACAGTAACTTAGATGATGATGCTGCTATATGTACAGTATATATACATCCTTATAGTCAGTGTATTAATACAGTATATATACATCCTTATAGTCAGTGTATTAATACAGTAACTTAGATAATGATGCTGCTGCATGTACAGTATATATACATCCTTATACTCAGTGTATTAATACAGTATATATATACATCCTTATAGTCAGTGTATTAATACAGTATCTGCACTAATAGTTCTGCATCAGGAATATAAATCTTTTAGCAGAACATTTAGTCTTCATCCTCAATGCATCATCATCCATCAAGTCGGCTTACAGTAAAAACAGTCTCTTACTTTGACTCTGAGGGTCCAGGTTCATTACTGAACTCTGGAGGATTCCACATGGACCGGTCACTCTTCATAGACAGACAGCTGGGTACTGGAGACTCTGCTCTCGGTCTGTACTGAACTCTGCAAACACCAAGAGGATTTTATTCACATCACATGAATCCTTGATAAATTCTCTGATGACAAAGACATTTCAGTAGCTCTAAATACACAAACTACTGCTACTGATGCTACATGTACAGTATATATACATCCATATAGTCAGTGTATTAATACAGTAACTTAGATGATGATGCTGCTACATATACAGTTTATATACATCCTTATAGTCAGTGTATTAATACAGTATATATACACATCCTTATAGTCAGTGTATTAATACAGTAACTTAGATGATGATGCTGCTACATGTACAGTATATATACATCCTTATAGTCAGTGTATTAATACAGTGTATATACATCCTTATAGTCAGTGTATTAATACAGTAACTTAGATGATGACACTGCTACATGTACAGTATATATATACATCCTTATAGTCAGTGTATTAATACAGTAATTTAGATGATGACGCTGCTACATGTATGGTATATATACATCCTTATAGTCAGTGTATTAATACAGTAACTTAGATGATGACACTGCTACATGTACAGTATATATACATCCTTATAGTCAGTGTATTAATACAGGAACTTAGATGATGACACTGCTACATGTACAGCATATATACATCCTTATAGTCAATGTATTAATACAGTATATATACACATCCTTATAGTCAGTGTATTAATACAGTAACTTAGATGATGATGCTGCTACATGTACAGTATATATACATCCTTATGGTCAGTGTATTAATACAGTGTATATACATCCTTATAGTCAGTGTATTAATACAGTAACTTAAATGATGATGCTGCTACATGTACAGTATATATACATCCTTATAGACAGAGTATTAATACAGTAACTTAGATGATGATGCTGCTACATGTACAGTATATATACATCCTTATAGACAGTGTATTAATACAGTAACTTAGATGATGATGATGCTACATGTACAGTTTATATACATCCTTATAGTCAGTGTATTAATACAGTAACTTAGATGGTGATGCTGCTACATGTACAGTATCCATACATCCTTATAGTCAGTGTATTAATACAGTATATATACATCCTTATAATCAGTGTATTAATACAGTATATATACATCCTTATAGTCAGTGTATTAATACAGTAACTTAGATGATGATGCTGCTATATGTACAGTATATATACATCCTTATAGTCAGTGTATTAATACAGTATATATACATCCTTATAGTCAGTGTATTAATACAGTAACTTAGATAATGATGCTGCTGCATGTACAGCATATATACATCCTTATACTCAGTGTATTAATACAGTATATATATACATCCTTATAGTCAGTGTATTAATACAGTATCTGCACTAATAGTTCTGCATCAGGAATATAAATCTTTTAGCAGAACATTTAGTCTTCATCCTCAATGCATCATCATCCATCAAGTCGGCTTACAGTAAAAACAGTCTCTTACTTTGACTCTGAGGGTCCAGGTTCATTCCTGAACTCTGGAGGATTCCACATGGACCGGTCAATCTTCATAGACAGACAGCTGGGTACTGGAGACTCTGCTCTCGGTCTGTACTGAACTCTGCAAACACCAAGAGGATTTTATTCACATCACATGAATCCTTGATAAATTCTCTGATGACAAAGACATTTCAGTAGCTCTAAATACACAAACTACTGCTACTGATGCTACATGTACAGTATATATACATCCATATAGTCAGTGTATTAATACAGTAACTTAGATGATGATGCTGCTACATATACAGTTTATATACATCCTTATAGTCAGTGTATTAATACAGTATATATACACATCCTTATAGTCAGTGTATTAATACAGTAACTTAGATGATGATGCTGCTACATGTACAGTATATATACATCCTTATAGTCAGTGTATTAATACAGTGTATATACAGCCTTATAGTCAGTGTATTAATACAGTAACTTAGATGATGACACTGCTACATGTACAGTATATATACACATCCTTATAGTCAGTGTATTAATACAGGAACTTAGATGATGACACTGCTACATGTACAGCATATATACATCCTTATAGTCAATGTATTAATACAGCATATATACACATCCTTATAGTCAGTGTATTAATACAGTAACTTATATGATGATGCTGCTACATGTACAGTATATATACATCCTTATGGTCAGTGTATTAATACAGTGTATATACATCCTTATAGTCAGTGTATTAATACAGTAACTTAGATGATGACGCTGCTACATGTACAGTATATATATACATCCTTATAGTCAGTGTATTAATACAGTAACTTAGATGATGATGCTACATGTACAGTATATATACATCCTTATAGTCAGTGTATTAATACAGTAACTTAGATTATGATGATGCTGCTATATGTACAGTATATATACATCCTTATAGTCAGTATATTAATACAGTAACTTAGATGATGACACTGCTACATGTACAGTATATATACATCCTTATAGTCAGTGTATTAATACAGTAACTTAGATGATGATGATGATGCTACATGTACAGTATATATACATCCTTATAGTCAGTGTATTAAAACAGTAACTTAGATGATGATGCTGCTACATGTACAGTATATAGACATCCTTATAGACAGAGTATTAATACAGTAACTTAGATGATGATGCTGCTACATGTACAGTATATATACATCCTTATAGACAGTGTATTAATACAGTAACTTAGATGATGATGATGCTACATGTACAGTATATATACATCCTTATAGTCAGTGTATTAATACAGTAACTTAGATGGTGATGCTGCTACATGTACAGTATCTATACATCCTTATAGTCAGTGTATTAATACAGGATATATACATCCTTATAGTCAGTGTATTAATACAGTATATATACATCCTTATAGTCAGTCTATTAATACAGTATATATACATCCTTATAGTCAGTGTATTAATACAGTATATATATATCCTTATAGTCAGTGTATTAATACAGTATATATACATCCTTATAGTCAGTGTATTAATTCAGTATATATACATCCTTATAGTCAGTGTATTAATACAGTAACTTAGATGATGATGATGCTACATGTACAGTATATATACATCCTTATAGTCAGTGTATTAATACAGTATATATACATCCTTATAGTCAGTGTATTAATACAGTAACTTAGATAATGATGCTGCTGCATGTACAGTATATATACATCCTTATAGTCAGTGTATTAATATAGTATATATATACATCCTTATAGTCAGTGTATTAATACAGTATCTGCACTAATAGTTCTGCATCAGGAATATAAATCTTTTAGCAGAACATTTAGTCTTCATCCTCAATGCATCATCATCCATCAAGTCGGCTTACAGTAAAAACAGTCTCTTACTTTGACTCTGAGGGTCCAGGTTCATTACTGAACTCTGGAGGATTCCACATGGACCGGTCACTCTTCATAGACAGACAGCTGTGTACTGGAGACTCTGCTCTCGGTCTGTACTGAACTCTGCAAACACCAAGATGATTTTATTCACATCACATGAATCCTTGATAAATTCTCTGATGACAAAGACATTTCAGTAGCTCTAAATACACAAACTACTGCTACTGACGCTACATGTACAGTATATATACATCCATATAGTCAGTGTATTAATACAATAACCTAGATGATGATGCTGCTACATGTACAGTATATATACATCCTTATAGTCAGTGTATTAATACAGGAACTTAAATGATGACACTGCTACATGTACAGCATATATACATCTTTATAGTCAGTGTATTAATACAGTATATATACACATCCTTATAGTCAGTGTATTAATACAGTAACTTAGATGATGACGCTGCTACATGTACAGTATATATATACATCCTTATAGTCAGTGTATTAATACAGTAACTTAGATGATGATGATGCTACATGTACAGTATATATACATCCTTATAGTCAGTGTATTAATACAGTAACTTAGATGATGACACTGCTACCTGTACAGTATATACATCCTTATAGTCAGTGTATTAATACATTAACTTAGATGATGATGCTGCTACATGTACAGTATATATACATCCTTATAGTCAGTGTATTAATACAGTAACTTAGATGATGATGCTGCTACATGTACAGTATATATAAATACTTATAGTCAGTGTATTAATACAGTATATATACATCCTTATAGTCAGTGTATTAATACAGTATATATACATCCTTATAGTCAGTGTATTAATACAGTAACTTAGATGATGATGCTGCTACATGTACAGTATATATACATCCTTATAGTCAGTGTATTAATACAGTAACTTAGATGATGATGCTGCTGCATGTAAAGTATATATACATCCTTATAGTCAGTGTATTAATACAGTATATATACATCCTTATAGTCAGTGTATTAATACAGTAACTTAAATGATGACGCTGCTACATGTACAGTATATATACATCCTTATAGTCAGTGTATTAATACAGTAACTTAGATGATGATGCTGCTACATGTACAGTATATATAAATACTTATAGTCAGTGTATTAATACAGTATATATACATCCTTATAGTCAGTGTATTAATACAGTATATATACATCCTTATAGTCAGTGTATTAATACAGTAACTTAGATGATGATGCTGCTACATGTACAGTATATATACATCCTTATAGTCAGTGTATTAATACAGTAACTTAGATGATGATGCTGCTGCATGTACAGTATATATACATCCTTATAGTCAGTGTATTAATACAGTATATATACATCCTTAAAGTCAGTGTATTAATACAGTAACTTAAATGATGATGCTGCTACATGTACAGTATATATACATCCTTATGGTCAGTGTATTAATACAGTGTATATACATCCTTATAATCAGTGTATTAATACAGTAACTTAGATGATGACGCTGCTACATGTACAGTATATATACATCCTTATAGACAGAGTATTAATACAGTAACTTAGATGATGATGCTGCTACATGTACAGTTTATATACATCCTTATAGTCAGTGTATTAATACAGTAACTTAGATGGTGATGCTGCTACATGTACAGTATCCATACATCCTTATAGTCAGTGTATTAATACAGTATATATACATCCTTATAATCAGTGTATTAATACAGTATATATACATCCTTATAGTCAGTGTATTAATACAGTATATATACATCCTTATAGTCAGTGTATTAATACAGTATATATACATCCTTATAGTCAGTGTATTAATACAGTATATATACATCCTTATAGTCAGTGTATTAATACAGTATATATACATCCTTATAGTCAGTGTATTAATAGAGTATATATACATCCTTATAGTCAGTGTATTAATACAGTAACTTAGATGATGACGCTGCTATATGTACAGTATATATACATCCTTATAGTCAGTGTATTAATACAGTATATATACATCCTTATAGTCAGTGTATTAATACAGTAACTTAGATAATGATGCTGCTGCATGTACAGTATATATACATCCTTATAGTCAGTGTATTAATACAGTATATATATACATCCTTATAGTCAGTGTATTAATACAGTATCTGCACTAATAGTTCTGCATCAGGAATATAAATCTTTTAGCAGAACATTTAGTCTTCATCCTCAATGCATCATCATCCATCAAGTCGGCTTACAGTAAAAACAGTCTCTTACTTTGACTCTGAGGGTCCAGGTTCATTACTGAACTCTGGAGGATTCCACATGGACCGGTCACTCTTCATAGACAGACAGCTGGGTACTGGAGACTCTGCTCTCGGTCTGTACTGAACTCTGCAAACACCAAGAGGATTTTATTCACATCACATGAATCCTTGATAAATTCTCTGATGACAAAGACATTTCAGTAGCTCTAAATACACAAACTACTGCTACTGATGCTACATGTACAGTATATATACATCCATATAGTCAGTGTATTAATACAGTAACTTAGATGATGATGCTGCTACATATACAGTTTATATACATCCTTATAGTCAGTGTATTAATACAGTATATATACACATCCTTATAGTCAGTGTATTAATACAGTAACTTAGATGATGATGCTGCTACATGTACAGTATATATACATCCTTATAGTCAGTGTATTAATACAGTGTATATACATCCTTATAGTCAGTGTATTAATACAGTAACTTAGATGATGACACTGCTACATGTACAGTATATATATACATCCTTATAGTCAGTGTATTAATACAGTAATTTAGATGATGACGCTGCTACATGTATGGTATATATACATCCTTATAGTCAGTGTATTAATACAGTAACTTAGATGATGACACTGCTACATGTACAGTATATATACATCCTTATAGTCAGTGTATTAATACAGGAACTTAGATGATGACACTGCTACATGTACAGCATATATACATCCTTATAGTCAATGTATTAATACAGTATATATACACATCCTTATAGTCAGTGTATTAATACAGTAACTTAGATGATGATGCTGCTACATGTACAGTATAT
This sequence comes from Sebastolobus alascanus, assembly GCA_916701645.2. Taxonomy (NCBI): domain Eukaryota; kingdom Metazoa; phylum Chordata; class Actinopteri; order Perciformes; family Sebastidae; genus Sebastolobus; species Sebastolobus alascanus. The sequence continues at coordinate 213,514 of CAKAOJ020000265.1, forward strand.
ATACATCCTTATGGTCAGTGTATTAATACAGTGTATATACATCCTTATAGTCAGTGTATTAATACAGTAACTTAAATGATGATGCTGCTACATGTACAGTATATATACATCCTTATAGACAGAGTATTAATACAGTAACTTAGATGATGATGCTGCTACATGTACAGTATATATACATCCTTATAGACAGTGTATTAATACAGTAACTTAGATGATGATGATGCTACATGTACAGTTTATATACATCCTTATAGTCAGTGTATTAATACAGTAACTTAGATGGTGATGCTGCTACATGTACAGTATCCATACATCCTTATAGTCAGTGTATTAATACAGTATATATACATCCTTATAATCAGTGTATTAATACAGTATATATACATCCTTATAGTCAGTGTATTAATACAGTAACTTAGATGATGATGCTGCTATATGTACAGTATATATACATCCTTATAGTCAGTGTATTAATACAGTATATATACATCCTTATAGTCAGTGTATTAATACAGTAACTTAGATAATGATGCTGCTGCATGTACAGCATATATACATCCTTATACTCAGTGTATTAATACAGTATATATATACATCCTTATAGTCAGTGTATTAATACAGTATCTGCACTAATAGTTCTGCATCAGGAATATAAATCTTTTAGCAGAACATTTAGTCTTCATCCTCAATGCATCATCATCCATCAAGTCGGCTTACAGTAAAAACAGTCTCTTACTTTGACTCTGAGGGTCCAGGTTCATTCCTGAACTCTGGAGGATTCCACATGGACCGGTCAATCTTCATAGACAGACAGCTGGGTACTGGAGACTCTGCTCTCGGTCTGTACTGAACTCTGCAAACACCAAGAGGATTTTATTCACATCACATGAATCCTTGATAAATTCTCTGATGACAAAGACATTTCAGTAGCTCTAAATACACAAACTACTGCTACTGATGCTACATGTACAGTATATATACATCCATATAGTCAGTGTATTAATACAGTAACTTAGATGATGATGCTGCTACATATACAGTTTATATACATCCTTATAGTCAGTGTATTAATACAGTATATATACACATCCTTATAGTCAGTGTATTAATACAGTAACTTAGATGATGATGCTGCTACATGTACAGTATATATACATCCTTATAGTCAGTGTATTAATACAGTGTATATACAGCCTTATAGTCAGTGTATTAATACAGTAACTTAGATGATGACACTGCTACATGTACAGTATATATACACATCCTTATAGTCAGTGTATTAATACAGGAACTTAGATGATGACACTGCTACATGTACAGCATATATACATCCTTATAGTCAATGTATTAATACAGCATATATACACATCCTTATAGTCAGTGTATTAATACAGTAACTTATATGATGATGCTGCTACATGTACAGTATATATACATCCTTATGGTCAGTGTATTAATACAGTGTATATACATCCTTATAGTCAGTGTATTAATACAGTAACTTAGATGATGACGCTGCTACATGTACAGTATATATATACATCCTTATAGTCAGTGTATTAATACAGTAACTTAGATGATGATGCTACATGTACAGTATATATACATCCTTATAGTCAGTGTATTAATACAGTAACTTAGATTATGATGATGCTGCTATATGTACAGTATATATACATCCTTATAGTCAGTATATTAATACAGTAACTTAGATGATGACACTGCTACATGTACAGTATATATACATCCTTATAGTCAGTGTATTAATACAGTAACTTAGATGATGATGATGATGCTACATGTACAGTATATATACATCCTTATAGTCAGTGTATTAAAACAGTAACTTAGATGATGATGCTGCTACATGTACAGTATATAGACATCCTTATAGACAGAGTATTAATACAGTAACTTAGATGATGATGCTGCTACATGTACAGTATATATACATCCTTATAGACAGTGTATTAATACAGTAACTTAGATGATGATGATGCTACATGTACAGTATATATACATCCTTATAGTCAGTGTATTAATACAGTAACTTAGATGGTGATGCTGCTACATGTACAGTATCTATACATCCTTATAGTCAGTGTATTAATACAGGATATATACATCCTTATAGTCAGTGTATTAATACAGTATATATACATCCTTATAGTCAGTCTATTAATACAGTATATATACATCCTTATAGTCAGTGTATTAATACAGTATATATACATCCTTATAGTCAGTGTATTAATACAGTATATATACATCCTTATAGTCAGTCTATTAATACAGTATATATACATCCTTATAGTCAGTGTATTAATACAGTATATATATATCCTTATAGTCAGTGTATTAATACAGTATATATACATCCTTATAGTCAGTGTATTAATTCAGTATATATACATCCTTATAGTCAGTGTATTAATACAGTAACTTAGATGATGATGATGCTACATGTACAGTATATATACATCCTTATAGTCAGTGTATTAATACAGTATATATACATCCTTATAGTCAGTGTATTAATACAGTAACTTAGATAATGATGCTGCTGCATGTACAGTATATATACATCCTTATAGTCAGTGTATTAATATAGTATATATATACATCCTTATAGTCAGTGTATTAATACAGTATCTGCACTAATAGTTCTGCATCAGGAATATAAATCTTTTAGCAGAACATTTAGTCTTCATCCTCAATGCATCATCATCCATCAAGTCGGCTTACAGTAAAAACAGTCTCTTACTTTGACTCTGAGGGTCCAGGTTCATTACTGAACTCTGGAGGATTCCACATGGACCGGTCACTCTTCATAGACAGACAGCTGTGTACTGGAGACTCTGCTCTCGGTCTGTACTGAACTCTGCAAACACCAAGATGATTTTATTCACATCACATGAATCCTTGATAAATTCTCTGATGACAAAGACATTTCAGTAGCTCTAAATACACAAACTACTGCTACTGACGCTACATGTACAGTATATATACATCCATATAGTCAGTGTATTAATACAATAACCTAGATGATGATGCTGCTACATGTACAGTATATATACATCCTTATAGTCAGTGTATTAATACAGGAACTTAAATGATGACACTGCTACATGTACAGCATATATACATCTTTATAGTCAGTGTATTAATACAGTATATATACACATCCTTATAGTCAGTGTATTAATACAGTAACTTAGATGATGACGCTGCTACATGTACAGTATATATATACATCCTTATAGTCAGTGTATTAATACAGTAACTTAGATGATGATGATGCTACATGACCAGTATATATACATCCTTATAGTCAGTGTATTAATACAGTAACTTAGATGATGACACTGCTACCTGTACAGTATATACATCCTTATAGTCAGTGTATTAATACATTAACTTAGATGATGATGCTGCTACATGTACAGTATATATACATCCTTATAGTCAGTGTATTAATACAGTAACTTAGATGATGATGCTGCTACATGTACAGTATATATAAATACTTATAGTCAGTGTATTAATACAGTATATATACATCCTTATAGTCAGTGTATTAATACAGTATATATACATCCTTATAGTCAGTGTATTAATACAGTAACTTAGATGATGATGCTGCTACATGTACAGTATATATACATCCTTATAGTCAGTGTATTAATACAGTAACTTAGATGATGATGCTGCTGCATGTAAAGTATATATACATCCTTATAGTCAGTGTATTAATACAGTATATATACATCCTTATAGTCAGTGTATTAATACAGTAACTTAAATGATGACGCTGCTACATGTACAGTATATATACATCCTTATAGTCAGTGTATTAATACAGTAACTTAGATGATGATGCTGCTACATGTACAGTATATATAAATACTTATAGTCAGTGTATTAATACAGTATATATACATCCTTATAGTCAGTGTATTAATACAGTATATATACATCCTTATAGTCAGTGTATTAATACAGTAACTTAGATGATGATGCTGCTACATGTACAGTATATATACATCCTTATAGTCAGTGTATTAATACAGTAACTTAGATGATGATGCTGCTGCATGTACAGTATATATACATCCTTATAGTCAGTGTATTAATACAGTATATATACATCCTTAAAGTCAGTGTATTAATACAGTAACTTAAATGATGATGCTGCTACATGTACAGTATATATACATCCTTATGGTCAGTGTATTAATACAGTGTATATACATCCTTATAATCAGTGTATTAATACAGTAACTTAGATGATGACGCTGCTACATGTACAGTATATATACATCCTTATAGACAGAGTATTAATACAGTAACTTAGATGATGATGCTGCTACATGTACAGTTTATATACATCCTTATAGTCAGTGTATTAATACAGTAACTTAGATGGTGATGCTGCTACATGTACAGTATCCATACATCCTTATAGTCAGTGTATTAATACAGTATATATACATCCTTATAATCAGTGTATTAATACAGTATATATACATCCTTATAGTCAGTGTATTAATACAGTATATATACATCCTTATAGTCAGTGTATTAATACAGTATATATACATCCTTATAGTCAGTGTATTAATACAGTATATATACATCCTTATAGTCAGTGTATTAATACAGTATATATACATCCTTATAGTCAGTGTATTAATAGAGTATATATACATCCTTATAGTCAGTGTATTAATACAGTAACTTAGATGATGATGCTGCTATATGTACAGTATATATACATCCTTATAGTCAGTGTATTAATACAGTATATATACATCCTTATAGTCAGTGTATTAATACAGTAACTTAGATAATGATGCTGCTGCATGTACAGTATATATACATCCTTATACTCAGTGTATTAATACAGTATATATATACATCCTTATAGTCAGTGTATTAATACAGTATCTGCACTAATAGTTCTGCATCAGGAATATAAATCTTTTAGCAGAACATTTAGTCTTCATCCTCAATGCATCATCATCCATCAAGTCGGCTTACAGTAAAAACAGTCTCTTACTTTGACTCTGAGGGTCCAGGTTCATTCCTGAACTCTGGAGGATTCCACATGGACCGGTCACTCTTCATAGACAGACAGCTGGGTACTGGAGACTCTGCTCTCGGTCTGTACTGAACTCTGCAAACACCAAGAGGATTTTATTCACATCACATGAATCCTTGATAAATTCTCTGATGACAAAGACATTTCAGTAGCTCTAAATACACAAACTACTGCTACTGATGCTACATGTACAGTATATATACATCCATATAGTCAGTGTATTAATACAATAACCTAGATGATGATGCTGCTACATGTACAGTATATATACATCCTTATAGTCAGTGTATTAATACAGGAACTTAAATGATGACACTGCTACATGTACAGCATATATACATCTTTATAGTCAGTGTATTAATACAGTATATATACACATCCTTATAGTCAGTGTATTAATACAGTAACTTAGATGATGACACTGCTACATGTACAGTATATATATACATCCTTATAGTCAGTGTATTAATACAGTAATTTAGATGATGACGCTGCTACATGTATGGTATATATACATCCTTATAGTCAGTGTATTAATACAGTATATATACATCCTTATAGTCAGTGTATTAATACAGTAACTTAGATAATGATGCTGCTGCATGTACAGTATATATACATCCTTATAGTCAGTGTATTAATACAGTATATATATATCCTTATAGTCAGTGTATTAATACAGTAACTTAGATTATGATGATGCTGCTACATGTACAATATATATACATCCTTATAGACAGTGTATTAATACAGTAACTTAGATGATGACACTGCTACATGTACAGTATATATACATCCTTATAGTCAGTGTATTAATACAGTAACTTAGATGATGATGATGCTACATGTACAGTATATATACATCCTTATAGTCAGTGTATTAATACAGTAACTTAGATGATGACACTGCTACCTGTACAGTATATACATCCTTATAGTCAGTGTATTAATACATTAACTTAGATGATGATGCTGCTACATGTACAGTATATATACATCCTTATAGTCAGTGTATTAATACAGTAACTTAGATGATGATGCTGCTACATGTACAGTATATATAAATACTTATAGTCAGTGTATTAATACAGTATATATACATCCTTATAGTCAGTGTATTAATACAGTATATATACATCCTTATAGTCAGTGTATTAATACAGTAACTTAGATGATGATGCTGCTACATGTACAGTATATATACATCCTTATAGTCAGTGTATTAATACAGTAACTTAGATGATGATGCTGCTACATGTACAGTATATATAAATACTTATAGTCAGTGTATTAATACAGTATATATACATCCTTATAGTCAGTGTATTAATACAGTATATATACATCCTTATAGTCAGTGTATTAATACAGTAACTTAGATGATGATGCTGCTACATGTACAGTATATATACATCCTTATAGTCAGTGTATTAATACAGTAACTTAGATGATGATGCTCCTGCATGTACAGTATATATACATCCTTATAGTCAGTGTATTAATACAGTATATATACATCCTTATAGTCAGTGTATTAATACAGTAACTTAAATGATGATGCTGCTACATGTACAGTATATATACATCCTTATAGTCAGTGTATTAATACAGTATATATACATCCTTATAGTCAGTGTATTAATACAGTAACTTAGATGATGATGCTGCTACATGTACAGTATATATATATCCTTATAGTCAGTGTATTAATACAGTAACTTAGATCATGATGCTGCTGCATGTACAGTATATATACATCCTTATAGTCAGTGTATTAATACAGTATATATACATCCTTATAGTCAGTGTATTAATAAAGTTACTTAGATGATGACACTGCTACATGTACAATATATATACATACTTATAGTCAGTGTATTAATACAGTATATATACATCCTTATAGTCAGTGTATTAATACAGTAACTTAAATGATGATGCTGCTACATGTACAGTATATATAAATCCTTATAGTAAGTGTATTAATACAGTATATATACATCCTTATAGTCAGTGTATTAATACAGTAACTTAGATGATGACACTGCTACATGTACAGCATATATACATCCTTATAGTCAGTGTATTAATACAGTATATATACACATCCTTATAGTCAGTGTATTAATACAGTATATATACACATCCTTATAGTCAGTGTATTAATACAGTAACTTAGATGATGCTGCTGCTACATGTACAGTATATATACATCCTTATAGTCAGTGTATTAATACAGTGTATATACATCCTTATAGTCAGTGTATTAATACACTAACTTAGATGATGATGCTACTACATGTACAGTATGTATACATCCTTATAGTCAGTGTATTAATACAGTAACTTAGATGATGATGCTGCTACATGTACAGTATTTATACATCCTTATAGTCAGTGTATTAATACAGTAACTTAGATGATGACACTGCTACATGTACAGTATATATATATCCTTATAGTCAGTGTATTAATACAGTAACTTAAATGATGATGCTGCTACATGTATTGTATATATACATCCTTATAGTCAATGTATTAATACAGTGTATATACATCCTTATAGTCAGTGTATTAATACATTAACTTAGATGATGATGATGCTACATGTACAGTATATATACACATCCTTATAGACAGTGTATTAATACAGTAACTTAGATGATGATGCTACTACATGTACAGTATGTATACATCCTTATAGTCAGTGTATTAATACAGTAACTTAGATGATGATGCTGCTACATGTACAGTATATATACATCCTTATAGTCAGTGTATTAATACAGTAACTTAGATGATGACACTGCTACATGTACAGTATATATATATCCTTATAGTCAGTGTATTAATACAGTAACTTAAATGATGATGCTGCTACATGTATTGTATATATACATCCTTATAGTCAATGTATTAATACAGTGTATATACATCCTTATAGTCAGTGTATTAATACATTAACTTAGATGATGATGATGCTACATGTACAGTATATATACACATCCTTATAGACAGTGTATTAATACAGTAACTTAGATGATGATGCTGCTCAATGTACAGTATATATACATCCTTATAGTCAGTGTATTAATACAGTAACTTAGATGATGACACTGCTACATGTACAGTATATATACATCCTTATAGTCAGTGTATTAATACATTAACTTAGATGATGATGCTGCTACATGTACAGTATATATACATCCTTATAGTCAGTGTATTAATACAGTAACGTAGATGATGATGCTGCTACATGTACAGTATATATACACATCCTTATAGACAGTCTATTAATACAGTAACTTAGATGACACTGCTTCATGTACAGTATATATACATACTTATAGTCAGTGTATTAATACAGTAACTTAGATTATGATGATGCTGCTACATGTACAGTATATATACATCCTTACAGTCAGTGTATTAATACAGTAACTTAGATGATGATGCTGCTACATGTACAGTATATATACATCCTTATAGTCAGTGTATTAATACAGTAACTTAGATTGTGGTCGGCGTGCTCCCAGTCAGGAGAAGCAGACAGGAGTACTGGCAGGAAGCTAAGCGATGTACTGCTGTGGACGCCACGTTAGTTCAGATCAGAAAGTCACACAATGACACAAACTAACTAACCGATGGATGCAGCGATAGACCAGCTGCTCCTGTATTCTAAGAGGGAAAATTATTGTTTTTCTGAATGGAGTCTCGTGGCTCTGAAGACAGTGATATAACAGCTTCAGTTCCCCGTCAGAAAGGACTGTGATGGCGAGGTAAAGTAGAGAAAATATTTTAAATATAGTGTACACCTAAACAAATATATATTTTTTTAGGTGGCTAAAATACGTTTTTCTGCTGCTCCCGTCCACAGCTACTTTACCTCCTTTACCTCGCCGTCAGACAGCCCTTTCTGACGGGGAACTGAAGCTGTTACATCGCTCTCTTCAAAGCCACCAGACTCCATTCACAAAAGCAGTAATTTTACTTCCCAGAACACGGGAGTATACATACAACCCCACTTCAAAAAAGCTGTCATAACAGCTGATTTTAGGAGAAGTCAAACCAACACAGTATTTTGAAGACAAATGTGAGAAAATGAATTACACATTTGAAGCACATTCTTACTGATTTTGAATAGTTGTAAATCTTTACAGCGAATTCAACGTTCAGGCAGAAATATGAATATTTTCTTGAAGTGTAAATTGTGAAATGGAGGTTCTCAGGTGTTTTGTTACAAAAATACAATCAGTAGTTTATGGTTATAAAACCCAGACTAAGATCCATCTTGGTTTGAAACAGTATCTGCACTAATAGTTCTGCATCAGGAATATAAATCTTTTAGCAGAACATTTAGTCTTCATCCTCAATGCATCATCATCCATCAGGTCAGCTTACAGTAAAAACAGTCTCTTACTTTGTGTGTGAGGGTTCAGGTTTATTACTGAAGGCTGGAGGATCCGTTAAGGACCGGTCACTCTTCATAGACAGACAGCCAGAGACTAGAGACTCTGCTCTGTCCTCCTCTTCCTCCACACAGTCAATCATCTTCTAATCTGAAGTCAGTCTGAGAGGTTAAACATTAACACTGACTGTGAACATGTAAAGGAAACAGGTTTGTACAAGAGTCACAGGCAGACGGAGAGAACAGGAAGTAACACACAACCTCTCTCTCTACACACACACACACACACACACACACACACACACACGCACAGTATAAAGTATAATAAAACCACCCAGCACTCCTCCTGGTCACTTTTCTTTAAATCTCTGCTTGTTTTCTTGGGTTACAGCAGGCTTAATGAGTATTATTCAGCCAGTCACGACTTTGTGTTCACAGATGAATCAAACTGTTGAGTTCATTCTAACATTTCTCTCCTCTACAGTCCACAGGGACAAAACTGACTCAGAGACTTTAACAGTAACATAACAAAATGTTGGATTAACACTCACCCTGCTTCAGTCTTCAGATGTCACTCCTCTGTGCCGTTTAATCAAACTGGAGTCTGAGCTAACAGACTGAACTCTTTTACTTTCATGGTTCCCTCCCTGTTTTCATGAGCCTGGATCACATGATCAGTGTGGCTCCTCCCCTCTCCATTTACAGGAAATCACTTTCATGTTTTTTTTTTTTTTCTTTTTCAGAACTTTATTTTCAACAAAAGACAAGTACAAAAGTATAGGGAATACAATAAACAGTACAAAACAAACAAGACAAAAACAAAATAAATAAAAATAAAAAGCCAGAGGAGTTCAATGTCCATTCATGAGTTCAAGAAAATGTACTTCCTTTAAAATATTGAGAGACTTTACAGCTTTTTGGTTTTTGACATTTTCCAGTAAGGTGCCGAACTGCTTGAGTTAAAAAAGGAACCCACGAAAGCAGGTTGTTTGGAGTCAGACACCATTTCGATTTGTGGATGTGGAATTTACCAAGTATAATCAGAAGCTGAATTATAGAGGTAATGTTGCTATCCATCCCATAAAACACAAAATATAGCATCACATCAAATACATTAATATGTACATTAGTACTCATTTTTCTATTTATGAAATTTTGCATATCTGTCCAAAATAATAACGATTACAGTGAAAAAACAAATGAAATATTGTTTCTCGATCTGAATCGCAGAAAACACATGTAGAGTCTATATTTATTTCAAATCTTTCTAATACTTCTTTAACAGGCTAAATTCTATGTACAATCTTGAAGGATACTTCTTTCACTTTATATTTGATACAATATTTGTTTAGAACACAACAAGCCTTTTTCCACTGTAAATCACCCGTATATAGACGACCACTGCAGGAGGTGTAACACAGTTCAAAACATCTCTATGTGTCTGTTAGTGCATGGCTTATTCACAATGTTAATATCTCCAATAAAAATATGCTCAGAACTAATAATGTCAGTTTCTGTGTGATTACAATTCTTTAAAAAATGGAAGAGAACCTGTGGGAACTGCATCAAAAATAATAGCATATTCCTTGGGTGTGAGTGGTATCTTAAATCTTTGAAGAAATTCTGAATATGACATCAACAGACCATTATTATTTACCAGTTGATCAACTAACAAAATTCCATTGTCAACCCATGAGCGATAAAACAGTGATTTATTTTTATACAAAATATCCTTATTATTCCAAATAAAATAACTGTGAGGACTGAAATTGTGTTTGTATGCTAATTTCCAGGCTAAAAGTACTTGCTTATGAAAGTTCGCTAGTTTAATTTTAATTTAATTTTTTAACATGAGTAGCCATTATTTGGGTAACTAACAAAAACAAAAAAGGGGAAACCGGACAGCCTTGTCTAATACCCCGATAAATGAAAAACCTTTCAGAGGTACCATGCATTAACTTCACAGAGCTGGAACAGACATTATATAGTGTCTGGATTGCATTTTGAAAGTATTTTCCAAAACCAAAGAATGGAATGGCTTCGAAAATGAACTGATGTTCAATCGTGTCAAAAGCCTTGTAAAAGTCAATAAACAAAATAAAACTTTCATCAGGTATCAGATTATTATAGTCTATCAGATCCAGTATCAAACGAATATTATTACTAATATGTCTCTTCTGCATAAAACCAGATTGCTCTTCATCTATTATTTGATTCAATCCTTGTTTTAGTCTTTTAGCAAAGATTGAAGCAAATAGTTTACCATCGTTATTAAGTAGACTAATAGGTCTCCAATTTTCGATATTTAATCTATCTTTGTTTGTTTTTGGAATTAATGTAATCACCCCCTGCCTTAATGTAGTAGGGAGCTCACCCTTTTGAACAGATTCTCTAAACATTGCTAGTAAGAAAGGTGCAAGTTTAGAAGTAAAGGTTTTATAAATTTCCCTGTCAGACCATCATTACCTGGGGACTTGTTTTCTTTAAGACATTTAATACATTCAGTAATTTCAGGTAAAGATATTTCCTTCTCACAAAAATCTCTAAATTCATCATTTATTTTATTTGTGTTCATTGAAATGTTGTCTAAGAAGGTTTCAATATGAGAAGTTCCACAGGCTGAAGAATATAAGTTTTGATAAAATTGAGCTACATGTTGTGAAATAATTTTAGGATTGTCAGTAACTGTGCCATTAACCATCAATTTACTATTTTTTGCAAATTCAGCATTTCTCTTTTCTAACCCCAAAAAAAATTTGGTGTTTTTTTCACCTAGTTCAAGCCATTTACGCCTTGATCTAATAAAGGCACCCTGAGTTTTCTCCTCATAAATATGATCTAACTGGCTTTGTAACAGATTCATATTTAGTACATCTTGACTTGTTAGAGTTCCACAATTTTCCATTTGCAGATCTAAAATTGCTTTGGTGATTTTAAGTTCTTTAATAGCAACGCTTCGAATTTCATATTTCATTAATTCCCAAAAGTACCCATAAGTTCCTATAGTACAGGCTTGATTCCAGTACTTATCAATAATATTGCTTATTTCCAATTTAAGGTCTTCATTTTTTTTTTTTAGTGTTAGTTTCCATTCAGCTTTACTTTCCATCAGGATGCATTTCTTTACCATCAATAAACGCTCTGGCCCCACTGAAGCAGGCAGTTTCCTTCCTTAAATCCATGACATCTCTGTGAATTGAGTTAAGAGATTGTTACTCCCTTCCGGCATTCAAACAAGTGCGCTGTGACGTAATAGGACTAAACCAATGGGATGCGTCTGTTTGGGTCCGTCACCAATCAAAACCTTCTTCTTCTTCTTTGGTGTTTATTGGCGGTTGGCAAACCAGCTTAAAGGTGCATTAGTGCCACCTACTGGACCGGAGTGTAAAGCAGTAGATTGGCAGGAAATAATAATAATAATAAAAAATAAAATAAATAAATAAACAAAAAAAAATTCTCTCCATTATTATTAATAATTAATTACAAGATTGTGTACTTTCTTAGATGTCTTTCCGAGCAGATTCCCTAATGTAATATTTCCATCATTTATTCCTGATATCAATTCCCTTCTTTCTTCGTCATACTTGTTGCACTCCATAAGAACATGCTTGATAGTTTCCGGTGTATTACAGTGTGTGCATACTGTAGTCCAGTTGGGTGCTTGCCTATTCTATGGAGTGTTTGGTTTAATCCTGTATGTCCTATTCTCAGACAGGTAATGACCATCTCTTCCTTTGAGAACCTGCTCCGTATTCCACCAGACAAAACACAAAAGACATTAACTCAGCCCTATATTGACCCGTACTGAAAGCAAAGCACATTCATTTTGATATAAGTATTAATGCATTCAATGAAAATGAATGTTCCCTGAATAGGCAGACAGCAGGTCCCTCAACCACTGCTGCTGTACTAGACGTTAGTAACCACTAGATGGCAGTCATGTCTCAGTACTTCTGCACAATGCAACATGTTCTCCTTTAAACACATATCTCACCACTCAATGTCAACATGTTCCATTGAACACGTGTGTTGAAATTACTAAAATTGGTAAAGAAGAGACTAAAAAAAGAAGTGAAGTAAAATGAAGAACTGCAATATGTTGTGTTCATGGTCCTTATATGTTCAATCAGTGTGTGTGAACATGAGCTGAATGATGAATGGACCCACAGGATGGTTCTTTTCTTTGTCTTTATTACGTTCTTGGTTGTGAAACAGAAAATGTTCCCACATATTCAGAACGTTCCTCTGGGTTCTCTCAGAGTCATCTACAACATCTCTCCCATTCACTGTCTATGGAGCAGCTCCACACTTTGTACCCACTGATGGAGTTTTAGCGCTCTAGTTCATGTTTACTAGTATTTCTGGACTGTCTCAGACCACAGGAATAACAGGGATGACATTAGAAGATAGGCGTAGTTCCCCTTTAAGGTGCAGTATCTGAGGCTGCAGAGTTGATGACATCCAGCAGTCAGCTGAGGGCTCACACACCAACGACACACCCATGTTTAAAACAAAGGAGACTTGAGCTGCCTCTCGTCTCACATTCTGTTAAACACAGAAAGTCATTTAATAAGCTGCGGGATGCATTAATTAGCACACATTTCTATGTCAATATGCTTGTTTTCATGTTTATATTAACACCGACTGAACCTTGAGCCAGAGCAGACATTTCATTAATTTTTCCTCATTAATGTGCAAATTAATGCAAAATCTGTTCAGATCATCTATACAGTGGGAGCCAGTTATGAATCATGTATTAAATATGACTGTTTCACAAGAATGTATACTCACACAGGCAGTCTGTCTTAGTCCCCGTCACCGATGGGCTCCATCACACTGCGGTACGGTACGGCACATATTCCAATAGATTACACAGGTGTCACTGCTTTATCTCAACCTTTAGCTCAGTGGTGGCATTTGGAACCACTGGTGGACAATCACTCTGAGGGGAAAGGTCAAACATATGCATAAATCATCTGCAGATATTATTAATGTTATCTGAATTATGTTAATGGTCACGTCAGTGTTTGTTGACCATTTCAATTAAAGGTATATTCACACTGAAGCTGAGTTTTAGACAATCTGGATTTTATTTGTGAACTGAACATGAATCAAAATATTGTTAAACAGCTGTGTATGAAAAAATTAAGCAACATCACAAAACAACACATTCTCTAGTCCATTTCATGACACTGCTGCACGGCGAGCTAACCGTTCTCTCCAACTATATGCAGGGAATTTGTTCGGATCAACTATCTCCATATCTGCCCAAAATCACTTACATTTTCCAGCCTTTATTATATTTAAGTGTTTATTACAACATACCCTCATACAACGCTTCATATGATATCTTATGAAATGTTATTTCTCATTTGTGTGCGTTGTCCTATGAATGTCCAGCATCAGTACAGAACCCGTTTAGACAACTAAGGAAAGGAAAAGATCGAGGTTTGGATTAAAATAAATAGGCCTACGTAACCTGCGTAGTTAAGTACGTAAGCTACGTGACTAAAGTAAGACAAAGTAAGTCAACGTTGACTTTTGCTTTCACAGGTCTCCTGGTGAAAGTCCTGTGTTTGTTTGACCCGTCCATCCACCCCCCCGACCTCCTTGTTGCTCTTTATATTACGTCAGCTGACTTATAGAAGCAGCGCTGCACGGAGGCATGACCCTTCGTGTGTGTGTCTAGAACAGTATGGTGATATGAAATAAAACCACATACAGTATTAGGTTCATTACACAATATACAACATTTTGACTTTCAGTATATTTTCCAAACGTATCACTAACAGCTGAATAATGATTTTTACATCCATTCAATGAGAATAAAAAGAGGATTCAAGTGTATTCTAAAGGCGATTATGAAATGAATGGTTATGAGTTGGAGCGCTGAATGAGCTCAGTGGTCCAGGTAGCATTGAAGTGATGTAATCACCTGTCATAAATCATACAGCACAGGTTAATTGGACCCTCGACTCCGTTCAAGGCCCAAATTTCCATTTTAATTTTCTGCTCAGTGGAGTTGATGTATGTGGGGACACAGTGAGTAGCCAGGCTCTCCACTCCCGTCTATTCCCCATTAGATGAACATGACCTTTCCTTTCTGGATCTGCAAATACTAGACTCTCTCACATGAGGGGACAGGTAGGTGAGCACTACAGACGTTTCCCATCCACTGGAGACAAATGTCAGACAGTATGTACAGTAGGGGGAGAATTACAGCAGTGACTCAGCTTTAGGCCAGTCGATTCTTTTCCAGAGTTTCAAACAAACTGAGCCATCATTTTGGATCCTTTCAAAGCCATAAATACATTCAAGGAAGTTTTAATATTCCAGGTTGGTAATCGGAAGCTGAAGAGCATAGTATTGATTAGATAGACTGCTGGAAAATCAAATCCACAAACAGGAAGCAAACACTGATTCCATGAAAGTGATTATTATTAAATCTCAGAGGCATTCCTGTTGCAACAACACAAAGAGAAAAAGGCTAACTGTTCCCATCTATTTCCAGTCTTTGTGCTAAGCTACATCTCTGTTCTGGTTTTAGACAATGAAGTTAACAACGATCTTCTCATCAGCTTTTAAGTATATGCAAACCAAAGGTCACCCACTACCAAAACTCAAAACACAGGACTGGAACATGCATAAGCACCCGCTACAAATGATATAAGCCAATTATCAGCCTCATAGATATGGGTTAGACGGGGCCTGCTATGCTAGTAGGTTCAGGAGGCCGTTATCATTTACTCACATGGTTGATCACCGATACGAATACAAGAAGACGACGCTGACCTCTAGTGGCCGTAGTAATTATGATGGAGGAAATCAGGTTACGTAGTATAAAGAGAGACAAAGTCCTCGTAGGGAGGAGGTCGGGCTGGACGGACGGGTCCAACAAACACAGGACTTTCACCCGGGAGCAGTCTCGTCCAAAAATGTTCAGTTGGTCAGTGAGCCGTTAGTAACAGAGGTAACATGGTAACACAGTCCAAACGGGGACAGAAAGTGGGTTTGCTTCATGCACCTCACAGCAGGTGTGAAAGAAGTCCACTGTGTGCAGCCAGGTGAAACTGGCTGCACACACAAACTTTTATGCTTTAGCTGTCACTGACTGAGCACAGATCCCGGCTTTCTCTTTATTTCTGTCTGTTGATGTAGTCCACTGCCAGGCGCTGTAACCACTGCGTTTTAAATATTGGAAGTTTATTCAGCATCCTGAACAAATATCTTAAAGCAACAGTTACATGTTTGGGAAATACACGTTAGCTTCCTTTGTGGGAGTGACATGAGACGATTTCCTGTTTCTTTTTTAGGGCTGTCAAAATTAACACGATAATAATTTAAGTGGTACAGAGGCACGAGACCTGTCGATTCAAATATAATCAAACCATGCTGCAGCGACGAGTTAGTGATATCAGAGAAGGTGAAGCAGTCTGACTGCCTGCTCACAGTCATGTCAGCACTTAAGTGCTCCACGAGGCATCAACAGAACTGTTAGATTTCAGTGTTAGAGATGCTGCCTTGGAAATAAAAGACAAACTTGTACCTGGGGAAATGAGAGCTCTTGAGGCAAAATATCCCGAAAACTGCCTCCAGATCTATGAACAAAGCAAGACAGTAGCACATTATCAGGCCAGAGGCCTCACAGAGCTGTTAGGAGGGTCAGGGTTAGGGATCCATTGGGTTAGGGTTAGGGTTAGGGTTAGGGATCCATTGGGTTAGGGTTAGGGATCCATTGGGTTAGGGTTAGGGTTAGGGATCCATTGGGTTAGGGTTAGGGATCCATTGGGTTAGGGTTAGGGATCCATTGGGTTAGGGTTAGGGTTAGGGATCCATTGGGTTAGGGTTAGGGTTAGGGATCCATTGGGTTAGGGATGCATTGGGTTAGGGTCAGGGTTAGGGATCCATTTGGTTAGGGATCCATTGGGTTAGGGTCAGGGTTAGGGATCCATTGGGTTAGGGTTAGGGATCCATTGTGGCTGCAAGAAAGGGTGTAGTACTACATGTACATATTGCAAGAGCAACCAGCTGCCCTGAAGAGCACTGGCTCATGTTCAGGAGACCGCTGGGCTCAGAAAGGACACACAGGGGGGGTCTTTTCAGACACGTCTCCATGTCTGAGAACAGAAAAATACAGAAAGATTAGAGAAAGTTTCATGCTTTAGTCATAAAATGCACAATACCTTCCATATACGAGCTTATCTGCTCCACTATTCAATTCAATTTATTGTCATATAGCGTCAAATCATAACAGAAGTTATCTTTTTCATATAGAGCAGGTCTAGACCGGACTCTGTACCACTAGTAGACTGCTAGTATTATAATGAGAAGAATGGTATGAACGGGAAGGGTGGAAGATTAAGATATCAGTGGTTGGTGTATTCTGACACTGGTTTCACATCTCAGAGGAAAAGTAAACTCTGGTTGGAGCCTTTTTCTGACCATCTGCTGAGTGCTGCTGTACTGTATGTACACTGAGTTCATGCAGAGGCCCATTAAGTGGCTAATGGGGTTTGATTGCCGGGGAAACGAGCCTCGACAAATGAGGAGGAGATGTCCTAATGGATGGACAACTTCAGCCACTGAGCCAGAGAGTTTGATGGAGGGGGACGGGACACTCTGCTCCAAATCTGCTTCTTCAGCTGCAATATTCTGTTTTCAACCAGGAAGGATCATTTATCTCAAGTCAGAAGTTCTCTCAACAGAAGAGACAGAAGTCAGGTAGGGGTGTGTGGCCTTGAAATAAAGTACAAAACTGCTAAAAAAAATGACTAGACACTTATTGAAATATGTGGAGGACAAGGTCCGTTTTACATGGCCCCTGTCAGAGACTTAGCCTGGAAACATAATTTGCAGATAAATTGTGGAAGTTGGAGAAGTATGAAGGGCTGTTTTCACTAATCCCACTTCACCTTGAAGCTGTTTGACTTCTCTTTTCTCGCCAGACTCCATCAGCTCAAACCCCACAGCCCGGAAATCAGCTTCTAAACTTTGCTCTTGTACGTGGACTAGGAACTAGGAAGGGGAACGGAGAAAGGGCATATAGAAAGGTCTGTCTTTTTGCAGGAGGTCTGGCTGTTTCCTGGTGATGCAGAGAGAGGACAGGTAATCCACAGTGAGATTATCTGGCTCTCTCATGTTGCACAGGTGCCGGTAGCTGATAGGACAGAGTAATAGGCCTCTAACAGCCCACGTGGAGATGGCGGTCAGAGCAGCTTTAGATAGCAGCAGATAAACAGCAGCTACCTGGCATTGTGTCAACAACAATACAAGCTGAGCAGCATTCACTAGGTTTAACTCAACGCCATCATTTTAACATCATTACACCGTCACCATCATCCAGTGTAGCAGCAGAAAGCTGCAGTGTTGGTCAAATTAACAATACAAGCTGAGCAGCATTAACTAGGTTTAACTCAACGCCATCATTTTAACATCATTACACCATCACCATCATCCAGTGTAGCAGCAAAAAGCTGCAGTGTTGGTTAAATTAACAATACAAGCTGAGCAGCATTAACTAGGTTTAACTCAACGCCATCATTTTAACATCATTACACCATCACCGTCATCAAATATAGCAGCAGAAAGCTGCAGTGTTGGTTAAATTAACAATACAAGCTGAGCAGCATTCACTAGGTTTAACTCAACGCCATCATTTTAACATCATTACACCGTCACCGTCATCAAATATAGCAGCAGAAAGCTGCAGTGTTGGTTAAATTAACAATACATGATGTTCTTAATCCCTCCGATTAGATTTATATTAGGTCTTACAGGATGTTCTGTGTATCACATGGATCTGACCAGTACCTGAATGTTGCTATGATGTTCTTCAAAGAACTAAATAACCCTGATGATGTCATCGTGGGATCTAAAAGAAATAGACGTTTAGGAGGTGAAGATCTTTGACTGTCGTTATATTAAATATTTCACTACCGACATGACGGTCCACCAATTCTTCATGTGGTCTTTCTCCAGAGTTCATACCTGTTGGAACCAGCCGGACACCTGTCTCCTCACCTGTTGGAACCAGCCGGACACCTGTCTCTTCACCTGTTGGAACCAGCCGGACACCTGTCTCTTCACCTGTTGGACGCCTGTCTCTTCACCTGTTGGAACCAGCTGGACGCCTGTCTCTTCACCTGTTGGACACCTGTCTCTTCACCTGTTGGACGCCTGTCTCTTCACCTGTTGGAACCAGCTGGACGCCTGTCTCTTCACCTGTTGGAACCAGCTGGACACCTGTCTCTTCACCTGTTGGACACCTGTCTCTTCACCTGTTGGACGCCTGTCTCTTCACCTGTTGGAACCAGCTGGACGCCTGTCTCTTCACCTGTTGGAACCAGCTGGACACCTGTCTCTTCACCTGTTGGACACCTGTCTCTTCACCTGTTGGAACCAGCTGGACGCCTGTCTCTTCACCTGTTGAAACCAGCTGGACGCCTGTCTCTTCACCTGTTGGAACCAGCTGGACGCCTGTCTCTTCACCTGTTGAAACCAGCTGGACGCCTGTCTCTTCACCTGTTGGAACCAGCTGGACACCTGTCTCTTCACCTGTTGGAACCAGCTGGACACCTGTCTCTTCACCTGTTGGAACCAGCTGGACACCTGTCTCTTCACCTGTTGGAACCAGCTGGACACCTGTCTCTTCACCTGTTGGAACCACCTGGACACCTGTCTCTTCACCTGTTGGAACCAGCTGGACACCTGTCTCTTCACCTGTTGGAACCAGCTGGACGCCTGTCTCTTCACCTGTTGGAACCACCTGGACGCCTGTCTCTTCACCTGTTGGAACCAGCTGGACGCCTGTCTCTTCACCTGTTGGAACCACCTAGACGCCTGTCTCTTCACCTGTTGGACGGTTGCTGAACGCCCTCCTCTGTGTTGTCCGCTCCGAGGCATTGGAAGCAGGCGTCGTGAAGACCCAACCCGGCGATGAGGCTGCGGCACGACGGACAGCGCCGAGGTTCTTGTAACGGCGACTCCATGCATGGAGATGTGGCAGTTAGTGAGCAGGCAGCGCTGGACGCCGTATTATATACTGGAGAGTTCAGTAAAGGGCGGAGCCTTTTACCAAATAGAACTACAGCGGCCTCCTGGTTGAACGTCCTGTGTTTGTTGGACCCATCCACCTCCCCTCCCTCCATCAAAGCACCACAGCCGTAGTCTTTCGTAAAAAGCAAGACAACCGTACAAAATGACTGTAATAACATTTTAATAAATCTCTAGCTCAGTGACTTGACTCAGTTTCTACATATTTTATATTCATAGTTTTCATGCTTTACAGGTAGAGCTCATGCATTAGGCCCCCCCACAGTCTTGCTATAATAATGTAATGCATGAACCCATCAGAACTGTGGAGGCTCACCAAGCACCAACATATGGACATACGGTATTTTACCATTCATCCGTTCACTTTTAATGGACAAAAGTCAGAGTTCCCCTTTTTAAAAAGTGCATATCCCGTGGAAACGTAACTGGCCGGCACCTCCAAAAACCCTGAGGGCCCGAGTCTGGAGCCAGGTAAGCTGAGACAGGAACAGGTCTGCACATGCTCAAAGTTCAGACGTATTTTAAATAGAAGCAGAAGGATACACATTCAAAATATAAGAAGAACTCAACCTATATTAAAAGTAAATCAGTTAAATATGCCCTGCGTGCATGTGTGTGTGTGTGTGTGTGTGTGTGTGTGTGTGTGTGTGTGTGTGTGTGTGTGTGTGTGTGTGTGTGTGTTTGAGGCTGGAGGTTTACATCCAGAGGACTTTTACAGCAAATAAAGATTTTAGAAACATTTAAAACATATTTGGAAGTTAACATTAACAGAAAAATGCTTTTACAAACATAGTCCTAAGTACAAGCTAGATCAGGACATAGAGATTATTCCTGTGCTGTAGAGGAAACAGCTCTTGTTTGGTTTGAGAGAGTAGAACATCACACATTAAACACCATTTCACAGATCACCACAAGTAGTAGAGGCAGATACAGTAATAAAAAGCAATGTGTGGAAAACAATTATAAATAAAAGCTGTCAAAGCTTTGACAGATGCTGACATCATCTTTGGTGAGCTTTTACTGGTGCTAATAGTGAGTGAGGTGTTAACAGGTCTGGGTTTACTCTACTGTACTTACTGCATAGGGACTATCAGTGTAGGAGAGACTCACACACTCTTTGTTTCATTGCATAAAGGTTGTTACCCCCATCGAGTGCAGCAGGGTTCATACTAGGAGAGATGTGGAGTGTTTCCTCTGTTTGGTCAGATGGGAACGAGGCTATTCTCACTCCAATGTGTCAGTCCTGTTTGGGGTCATCCACTCAGAGGAAATGAGGCCAAACTGCAGCGGTTAAAGGGTACGAGGAGACCGACTGTGACAGATCTATATGATGCATCAGGTGGACCAACCACCGTGGCTGAGTGCTTCAGTCGTGATGTGATGGATTAAACAGTCCTTACAGACCATCTATGTTTAGCAGACCGGTGCTATGTATAGCAGACCGTTGCTACGTATAACAGACTGTCGCTACGTATAGCAGACCGTCGCTACGTATAACAGACCGTCACTACGTATAACAGACCGGTGCTATGTGTAGCAGACCGTTGTTACGTATAACAGACCGTTGCTACGTATAACAGACCGTTGCTACGTATAGCAGACCGTTGCAACGTATAGCAGACCGTTGCTACGTATAACGGACCGTTGCTACGTATAACAGACCGTTGCTACGTATAGCAGACCGTTGCTACGTGTAGCAGACCGCTGCTATGTGTAGCAGACCGTTGCTACGTATAGCAGACCGCTGCTACGTGTAGCAGACCGTTGCTACGTGTAGCAGACCGGTGCTACGTGTAGCAGACCGTTGCTACGTATAGCAGACCGTTGCTACGTATAGCAGACCGTTGCTACGTATAGCAGACCGTTTCTACGTATAACAGACCGTTGCTACGTATAACAGACCGTTGCTACGTATAACAGACCGTTGCTACGTATAACAGACCGTTGCTACGTATAACAGACCGTTGCTACGTATAGCAGACCGTTGCTACGTATAACAGACCGTTGCTACGTATAACACACCGTTGCTACGTATAGCAGACCGTTGCTACGTATAGCAGACCGTTGCTACGTATAGCAGACCGTTTCTACGTATAACAGACCGTTGCTACGTATAGCAGACCGTTGCTACGTATAGCAGACCGTTGCTACGTATAGCAGACCGTTGCTATGGGCGCAGCTCTGATGTCGGACTCTGGCGGACCGTTTTTGTGTGAAATTATTGATTTCTTCAGTAAGTAGCCGTGTAATAAGCGGGGTAATGTACAGCTAGCGGGTCATTGTTGTGAGATAAACCCCTTCAGGGCGATGCGATGCTGCACCACGACAGCTCGGGGATTCTTTCACAACAATGAGCCGCTAGCTGTACATTATTCCTTACTTATATACTGAACAAGCAGCAGCATCATCATGCAGTAACGCTTTGGGCTTTGGAAAAGCACATTTTGACATTAAAACATACTTCAACCAAAATGTGAATGTTCGGACTCAAATACAGAAGCACCAGCACTGGGAAGCTACAGAATGATATACAAACCTGAAATAAAAATACTGGACCCGCCCTTTAAAGGGACCGTATGTAAGTTTTTACACCTATTAATGTTTTTTTAAGCGTTTTTTGTTTATTGACAATGTGTGAACAGGTTTTAAGACTGCAGACTGCTTTTAATGTGAAGCGTGAGGGCCGGTGTTTCCAGGAAAATCCAACGGATGTGACGTCATGCGCACAACTCAACACAAACTCCACGGAAGAGATCAGGATCTTAAAGTACACATACAGTAGGTGCTACTGTACTGAGGCAACTATATAAAACATCGACTTTAACGTCAGGCAAAACAATATGGCAGCAACCACGGACGCACGCTTGGTCTCGACTACATGTGGAAGAGGGACAGTAGAGACCTGCGAGGCCTCGTCTAGCTTTAACACAACAATGGTTTATTTCTTTGATTGACAGGTGTGTCAGCCTACCACACTCAGCCGTGATGGCTGTCACACTGGCTTCCTCCCCTTTGACCAAATATGGATTTCCTGGCAGCGCAGCCTTTAGAAGATCTCTGTGAGTGACGCCACAGACACAGTCTGGACCGACACACTGACAGTACATCACAGTCAGGTCCACCGTACAAACCGACCCAACGGGGCGGGACTGTGGGCCCGTTCTGTCTGCACCACCACCGACAGAGAAACACCTCAGAGTACGGCCGTCTTTGAGCTGTGGATGACTAAAGTCTTTTCTGTGTGCGTATTCTTTAAAGAAATATCTTTGTGACCTCAGAACCGCAGCAAAGCGGAGAAAAGACAGTTTAACGGACTGCAGGAGGACATTCTCAAGTTATCACAACACTGTTACATGATAACAAACCTTTTACTGAGGACTTCCTATGAATTTGGTATAATCACACATGCAAAATGAAAACATGACTATTCTGATATAAACCATTTTAACTAACAATGCTGTTCACAGGTCCGTTTTTACACCTGTCCTTGGTATAAAGTTGCATAACTGACGGAGTAATCCTCTTTTGTAACGTGCTGGCTGAGTAGCAGGAGGCTGTAAAAGTGACCGTGGAAGGTTACCTCCATGGACTCTGACATCTGGATGTGGCGTCTCTCTGTTCCCAGTAAAACCAGTCCATCCAGTCCACGACGATCCAGAGGGAAACTATTCCACCACTGAAACTGACCCAGAAAATAAAGCGAGCGGTCTACCAGCGCCGGCTCAGGTGATGAGAGCAAACTGGTCCTGCTCTATCGGTTTCTTCACCCAGGCGCCCAGCCCGGCTTTGTGGAAGGCTCTGAAGAGCGTCTGCTTGGCGCCGTGGTACTCCACCGCCGCCTGCTTGGCATCGTGGTAGATGCTGGGCCTCACTGTTCTGATCCGTAGGGTGGAGCAGAGCTACGGGTCACAGAAAACACACCACTACATTATCTGAGCTGTAAAACTATTGTTATTTCACTTACATCTTTAAAAACGGTGGCATGGTGGCCAGACACTGAGCACATGACTTTGATTCTGATGAGATTAATCAGATTATAAGCTGATGAACACTTTACAGAAATAAATATAGTGAAACCTGTTTGACCTCTGAGGCGTCATGGGACCATTTAACTAATAAATATTGTATTAACAGGGTCAAATAAAACACAGGCACACAATAGAACGTATAATAATGATAAAAACCATAAAACCGGGGGATATATAATCATAAAGATGTTTTGATCCCATCAAGTTTTCTTCATCAATACACTGTATTATAACTTTATTCTCGTAAAGTTATGACTTTATTCTCGTAATATTACGACTTTTTCCTCGTAAAGTTATGACTTTATTCTCGTAATATTCCAACTTTTTTTCTCGTAAAGTTATGACTTTATTCTCGTAATATTACAACTTTTTTTCCCGTAAAATTATGACTTTTTTCTCATAATATTACAACTTTTTTTCTCGTAAAGTTATGACTTGATTCTCGTAATATTACGACTTTTTTCTCGTAAAGTTATGACTTTATTCTCGTAATATTCCGACTTATTTTCTCGTAAAGTTATGACTTTATTCTCGTAATATTACGACTTTTTTCTCGTAAAGTTATGACTTTATTCTCGTAATATTACGACTTTTTTCTCGTAAAGTTTTGACTTTATTCTCGTAATATTACGACTTTTTTCTCGTAGTTATGATTTTATTCTTATAATATTACGACTTTCTTCTCGTAAAGTTAAGACTTTATTCTCGTATTATTACGACTTTTTTCTCGTAAAGTTCTGACTATTCTCGTAATATTACAACTTTTTGTTCTCGTAAAGTTATGACTTTATTCTCGTGATATTACAACTTTTTTTTCTCGTAAAGTTATGACTTTATTCTCGTGATATTACAACTTTTTTTTCTCGTAAAGTTACGACTTTATTCTTGTAATATTGCGACTTTGGTTCTCGTTAAATTATGACTTTATTCTTGTAATCTCAGATTATTTTTCCCCTCGATGTGGCCCTGATACTCGTACTCGTTTCTTTTTAAACAAACAGGTGATGTTGGAGACTCTGCAGCAGTAACAGGTTCAAAGCGTGTGGTGAGGAAACCAGATGACCCAGCCAGTGAAAGGTGAATGGAAGTTGAGAACCCCCGCTATACAGAACCGACCTGTAAGACCAGAACCGTACGCGGTGTCAGCGGTGTTACCTTGCAGTGCAGACGCATCCAGCGGCTGTAGAGGGCGTGTTTACAGAGCCTGGAGGGTCGACCCAGATCATCTTTCCCTGTGGTGGCGTTGATCACCTCTAAGCTCTGGTCTCCCACCGTCCAGTTCACACTGAAGTTGGGTGCTTTTCCTGGCTGACGAGCCTCTGCGTTACTTATTCCTGCAGACAGGGTTCAGTTCAGTGGACATAAACCAGAGTGGAAAAACAGACTATTTAAAAAGCTTATTATATATATATATATATATATTATATTATAGTGTATATAGCTCAAATAGGACATTCTGAGATTTCATTGAATCACATATTATAAAAGATTTGAGGTCTCCACCACCATGAACTCGTAGCTGAGCTCTAATCTCTTAAAGCAGGGTTGGTAATGTTCTTCAGAAACACTTTTATTATATCAGTTGAAATTTTGAGGCCATCCCTTAGAATGAGTCTCTGTTGAAAAGACAGATCTGAAGAGGAGTCATTGTTTACCAGCGTTTGGATCTATACATCTAGTTTACTCCTAGTGTCAAATATAAATACACAACTATCTCTGCCTGAAATACTACCATCAAACTTCCCTGATATTCCATAAAGCCGTTGACCAATGAGAACTCTGTGAAGGAGCTACAGATGTTACGGTGTGGAACATAGATCAGTGTGAATCAGAACCTTGTGAAGGAGCTACAGATGTTACGGTGTGGAACATAGATCAGTGTGAATCAGAACCCTGTGAAGGAGCTACAGATGTTACGGTGTGGAACATAGATCAGTGTGAATCAGAACCCTGTGAAGGAGCTACAGATGTTACGGTGTGGAACATAGATCAGTGTGAATCAGTCAGCTGCTCACCGCTGAGCAGTGGTTTGTTCAAGCTGAAGGACTGAGGCAGGTCCTCGATCTCAGTAATCCTCTGGTACATGGCTCTGGAGAGGTGGTCGGCGTGGTACAGGCTGCCCAGGATGATGCTGGAGAAGTATATGGCCTCGGTGAAGTAGCTCATCAGAGAGCCTTGGAGTCCGACCACGTTCCACCTGAACGGGGACAGAACAAAGACATTTTATCATCATCCAGTTTGTGTTCTTCTAGTCCTCTTCATGTGAACCACTGAGACGAACCTAGGAGTCCTGAGCTGTTAGCGGCCTCCTGGAGATTCATCAAGCAGCCTAATCAGAGCTCCAGTGACCTGACCTGAGGACACCTGAGGACACCTGAGGACACCTGAAGACACCTGAGGACATCTGAGGACACCTGAGGACACCTGAGGACACCTGAGGACACCTGAGGACACCTGAGGACTGCAGCTGACAGCGGAGGCTCGTATGGAGTGATTGTAGCGTGACACGGAGATAATTCAGCGTGTTTATGCATGAACAAACTGATCTTCAGGACTCAGAAACACCCGTCAACCCCTCCAGTTGGTCTGCAGTGCTACGATGTGTTAACACCGGTAAGGCTGATTCACTCACACGCTGCATTGTTCACTCATATTGGATGTTTTGCTTTACGAAGACATTTTAAAAATTCCATGTAAAAACACATCATTTGGTCATAAAGAGTGGCTGCAACAGCAAAGAACATCATTTCCCATGAGTCCACAAGACCGCTGCATGTCATGTGACAACAATTAACCAATCAGCTCAACAGGACGCGCTTCAGCCTTTCTGTCCACCCAACATCGGGGTCAAAGGTCAGCCAGACTGAAGACTTTGTGTGAGCAACACTAACCTGGCTATCTTGTCACTGCAGGACATGGTGAGCAGCCTTTCCCCCTGAAGAACCCCGTCCCACGTCTGGATGGTGTTACTGGAGCGGACCGGGATGGTTCCTTCACCAGACTCGATCTTAGTACGGAGCTGTCCTCGAGCTTTTCTGTTGGGGTGTCTGTCCCCCTGATCTGAGAAGGGAAGAGAGGCAACAACAGACACTGTGAGGTTCTGGTGGTTAGCAACAGAGGCTGTGAGGTTCTGGTGGTTCAACAACAGACACTGTGAGGTTCTGGTGGTTCAACAACAGACGCTGTGAGTTTCTGGTGGTTCAACAACAGACGCTTTGAGGTTCTGGTGGTTCAACAACAGACGCTGTGAGGTTCTGGTGGTTCAACAACAGACACTGTGAGGTTCTGGTGGTTCAACAACAGACGCTGTGAGGTTCTGGTGGTTCAACAACAGACACTGTGAGGTTCTGGTGGTTCAACAACAGACGCTTTGGGGTTCTGGTGGTTCAACAACAGACGCTGTGAGGTTCTGGTGGTTCAACAACAGACGCTGTGAGGTTCTGGTGGTTCAACAACAGACGCTG
Source organism: Sebastolobus alascanus (assembly GCA_916701645.2). NCBI lineage: Eukaryota > Metazoa > Chordata > Actinopteri > Perciformes > Sebastidae > Sebastolobus > Sebastolobus alascanus. The sequence goes on from CAKAOJ020000265.1 coordinate 241,570, forward strand.
TGAGTTTCTGGTGGTTCAACAACAGACGCTGTGAGGTTCTGGTGGTTCAACAACAGAGGCTATGAGGTTCTGGTGGTTCAACAACAGACGCTGTGAGGTTCTGGTGGTTCAACAACAGACGCTGTGAGGTTCTGGTGGTTCAACAACAGACGCTGTGAGTTTCTGGTGGTTCAACAACAGACACTGTGAGTTTCTGGTGGTTCAACAACAGACGCTGTGAGGTTCTGGTGGTTAGCAACAGATGCTGTGAGGTTCTGGTGGTTAGCAACAGATGCTGTGAGGTTCTGGTGGTTCAACAACAGATGCTGTGAGGTTCTGGTGGTTAGCAACAGATGCTGTGAGGTTCTGGTGGTTAGCAACAGATGCTGTGAGGTTCTGGTGGTTCAACAACAGATGCTGTGAGGTTCTGGTGGTTAGCAACAGAGGCTGTGAGGTTCTGGTGGTTCAACAACAGACACTGTGAGGTTCTGGTGGTTCAACAACAGACGCTGTGAGTTTCTGGTGGTTCAACAACAGACGCTGTGAGGTTCTGGTGGTTCAACAACAGACGCTGTAGAGGTCTGGTGGTTCAACAACAGACACTGTGAGGTTCTGGTGGTTCAACAACAGACGCTGTGAGGTTCTGGTGGTTCAACAACAGACGCTGTGGGTTCTGGTGGTTCAACAACAGACCTGTGAGTTCTGGTGGTTCAACAACAGATGCTGTGAGGTTCTGGTGGTTCAACAACAGACGCTGTGAGGTTCTGGTGGTTTCAACAACAGACTGCTGTGAGGTTCTGGTGGTTCAACAACAGACGCTGTGAGGTTCTGGTGGTTCAACAACAGATGCTGTGAGGTTCTGGTGGTTCAACAACAGACGCTGTGAGGTTCTGGTGGTTCAACAACAGACACTGTGAGGTTCTGGTGGTTCAACAACAGACGCTGTGAGGTTCTGGTGGTTCAACAACAGACGCTGTGAGGTTCTGGTGGTTCAACAACAGACGCTGTGAGGTTCTGGTGGTTCAACAACAGACGCTGTGAGGTTCTGGTGGTTCAACAACAGACACTGTGAGGTTCTGGTGGTTCAACAACAGACGCTGTGAGGTTCTGGTGGTTAGCAACAGATGCTGTGAGGTTCTGGTGGTTAGCAACAGATGCTGTGAGGTTCTGGTGGTTCAACAACAGACGCTGTGAGGTTCTGGTGGTTAGCAACAGATGCTGTGAGGTTCTGGTGGTTAGCAACAGATGCTGTGAGGTTCTGGTGGTTCAACAACAGACACTGTGAGGTTCTGGTGGTTAGCAACAGATGCTGTGAGGTTCTGGTGGTTCAACAACAGACACTGTGAGGTTCTGGTGGTTCAACAACAGACGCTCTGAGGTTCTGGTGGTTAGCAACAGATGCTGTGAGGTTCTGGTGGTTAGCAACAGATGCTGTGAGGTTCTGGTGGTTCAACAACAGACGCTGTGAGGTTCTGGTGGGTAGCAACAGATGCTGTGAGGTTCTGGTGGTTAGCAACAGATGCTGCGAGGTTCTGGTGGTTAGCAACAGATGCTTTGAGGTTCTGGTGGTTAGCAACAGATGCTGCGAGGTTCTGGTGGTTAGCAACAGATGCTGCGAGGTTCTGGTGGTTAGCAACAGACGCTGTGAGGTTCTGGTGGTTAGCAACAGACACTGTGAGGTTCTGGTGGTTCAACAACAGACGCTGTGAGGTTCTGGTGGTTAGCAACAGATGCTGTGAGGTTCTGGTGGTTAGCAACAGACGCTGTGAGGTTCTGGTGGTTAGCAACACATCTTCATGTAGAATATTTACAGTTCAGTGGTTTCTTCTGTCTAATCTGAAAACTTTTACATGTTAAATCTTCATCAGGGCCACACTGAAGGGGTCATTCCTACGTTCCCAGGGTTCTATGTTCCCCAGTTCTACATACTGTACGTATAATATAATATAATATATAAGTATACAGGGTTCTATGTTCCCAAATTCAACATACAGTATGTGTTCTGTTGGGTTCTATGTTCCCCGGTTCTACATATAGTATGTTTTTTGTTGGGTTCTATGTTCCCCGGGTCTACATACAATATTTGCTCTGTTCGGTTCTATGTTCCCCAGTTCTACATACAGTATGTATAATATAATATAATATAATATAATATAATATAATATAATATAATATAATATAATATATAAGTATACAGGGTTCTATGTTCCCCAGTTCTACATACTGTATGTGCTCTCTTGGGTCCTATGTTCCCCAGTTCTACATACAATATGTGCTCTGTTCGGTTCTATGTTCCCCAGTTCTACATACAGTATGTATAATATAATATAATATAATATATAAGTATACAGGGTTCTATGTTCCCCTGGTCTACATACAGTATGTGCTCTGTTCGGTTCTATGTTCCCCAGTTCTACATACAGTATGTATAATATAATATAATATATAAGTATACAGGGTTCTATGTTCCCCAGTTCTACATATTGTATGTGCTCTGTTGGGTTCTATGTTCCCCAGTTCTACAGACAGTATGTGTTCTGTTGGGTTCTATGTTCCCAGGGTTCTATGTTCCCCAGTTCTACATACAGTATGGGCTCTGTTGGGTCCTATGTTCCCCAGTTCTACATACAATATGTGCTCTTTTCGGTTCTATGTTCCCCAGTTCTACATACAGTATGTATAATATAATATAATATATAAGTATACAGGGTTCTATGTTCCCCAGTTCTACATATTGTATGTGCTCTGTTGGGTTCTATGTTCCCCAGTTCTACATACAGTATGGGCTCTGTTGGGTCCTGTGTCCCCAGGGTTCTATGTTCCCAGGGTCCTTTGTTCACCAGTTCTACATACTGTATGTGCTCTGTTGGGTTCTATGTTCCCAAGTTCTACATACTGTATGTGCTCTCTTGGACACTGGGGACATAGGACCTGGGAACATAGGAACCTGGGAACATAGGACCGTGGGAACATAGGACCTTGGGAACATAGGAGCCTGGGAAAATAGGACCTTGGGAACATAGGACCGTGGGAACATAGGACATGGGGAACATAGGACCTTGGGAACATAGAACCTTGGGAACACAGGACCTTGGGAACATAGGACATGGGGAATATAGGACCTTGGGAACATAGAACCTTGGGAACACAGGACCTTGGGAACATAGGACATGGGGAATATAGGACCTTGGGAACATAGAACATTAGGAACATAGGACCTTGGGAACACAGGACCTGGGGCACATAGGACCCTGAGAACATAGGACCCTGAGAACATAGGATCTTGGGAACACAGGACCTGGGGCACATAGGACCCTGAGAACATAGGATCTTGGGAACACAGGACCTTGGGAACATAGGACATGGGGAATATAGGACCTTGGGAACATAGAACATTAGGAATATAGGACCTTGGGAACATAGAACATTAGGAACATTGGACCTTGGGAACACAGGACCTGGGGCACATAGGACCCTGAGAACATAGGATCTTGGGAACACAGGACCTTGGGAACATAGGACATGGGGAATATAGGACCTTGGGAACATAGAACATTAGGAATATAGGACCTTGGGAACATAGAACATTAGGAACATAGGACCTTGGGAACACAGGACCTGGGGCACATAGGACCCTGAGAACAGAGGATCTTGGGAACATAGAACATTAGGAACATATGACCTTGGGAACATAGGACATTAGGGACATAGAACATTAGGAACATAGGACCCTGAGAACAGAGGACCTTGGGAACATAGAACCCTGAGAACATAGAACCCTAGGAACATACGCTCCCATACTGCACATGTGCAGCCTCCCTCGTATGGTCTCTCACCCTCCATTCCAGCTTCATGAGGAGAGAAGATGCGGGCGTCTCCACAGGGGGAGGTGCTGATGTACAGGTGGAACTGGACGTTTTCCTTCAGCCTGAAGCCTTGTCTGTTGTCACACCTGATGAAGACGGATTTCTGCTGCTCTTCTTCCTGGTTACTGGAGACACAATTGAAAATCAATTGACATTATACCATATGGAACGTTATGGAACGTTTCTTTAAACTGTATATCAGAAGGTTTGACATGCAGGAGAAAAACAGCTCTGTTGCACGATAAGACTTTAATTTACTGGTTATCAGACATTTAAGTGTTTAAATCAACATGTTTAGAAGTTCTCCATAAATGTTATTCTCTCCTTATTTGTGAGGTCTTTACTCCAGTTGGGTAGAAATACTAAAAAATGCAATGAATGTACATCAAGTTGTAAGATACACAAAAAAAAAAAACTTTAATTCTCTGATATTTCTGAGAATTCACAACTTTCTCATTTCGGAAAAATAATCCTATTTTTCAAGCTTCTTAAGGACCTGTAGCTAACGTTGTGCACCTGGAAGGCAGGTGCATGTAAACATAGGTGTAAATGGACAGTAAGGATGCAGACACCAGCTCTCTGCTGTACTGGGACTCACCTGAGGAAATGCTCCAGCTGCGAGTACAGGTACCTGATGAGTGAACGGCGAGCCACAATCTCAGCATGGCAGTCATTGAGAGCCAAACCTCTGTCGCTCATGTATTCACCATTGATGCACTTAGTGCCTGTGGACACGCAGATGACCTGGGCCTCCTTCACATCAGTACCTGCACAACAAGGGGAAAGACATTGATCTGGTGTCATCATACACAACATGCTGTACAGAGACCCGAAGATCAGAGACCAGACTAAAGGTTTACTAATCTTTCAACAGCTCTTCTACAAAGCACAAACATGATTCCAGGAGGCTGACGGTCTACAGTTCTCCGGGCTCATTTCAAATACAACATTTCTGTGAAAATTTTTTTAGTGAGAGAAGCTGACTCTAAACACTGAGGTTTAGTGACTTTAAGCTGAGGTCAGAGTCGGGTTAGCAGCTGAATCGGGTCAGAACAGGTCCAGTAAACTACTCAGACACAGTAGTGTCTGATCTCCCTGATATACGGAGCTGCAGCTTCAAACAGAGCTTCGAAGATATTCTCCGATGAGGGCTGAATGTTTTCAGAAGCAACTGTTTGACTGACAAAAAAAAAAAAAAAAAATCACCTGTTGTCATGACGACGCCTGCCAGTACTTTCCGTCGAGCGTGCGGAGACGTGAAGTTGTCCGTCAGTTCGCTGAACTTGTCGACGACCAGGCGAGAGACGGCGTCCGCCAGGACCTGAGGTGGCGACCGCAACAAATAGGTGAGAATGAAACCGATTATTAGAGATGAAGCTAAATAATAAAATGATCTAAAATAAAGTCTCTGAACTAAAGAGAGCAGGTTGAAAATGTGGGCTGCTCTGACTCTCGTCATCAGATTTAATACGAACACCAGAAGACAACAATGGCCACGTGTGATAAAAAGAAAGTGAAAGCTCTTCTTATCTGCACTGAAACTATTATTGAATATTTCAATTAGGAATGCTGCACTGGTGTGAATGACAGGCCGGGATGTGAGCAGCTTAAAACAGTCAAATCCTCTGCTCCACTGGCTGCTCTGGAAGTAAAGCAGAGTGACTTGGAAAGGCTGGTATAATGAACAGCAGTGTTTGAATAGCACTCAGAGGGTGATGCTAATTAAGATAGCAGCTTTGTTATCGGTGTGCAGGGATTACAGGCAGGGATTAGTTCATGTGTAAATAGATTCCCAGTGTATTGAACTTGTCTCTCCTGAAGCTCTTCAATCAGACTTTGTCAGGTTGGCCATGAGCGGTGACGGCAGTAGACCAGTCTTTCGTTTAGACGACACAAATCTAACAAGGAAGAGTTAGCGGCATACCATCAAACAGGCCACTGCCCCGTTCAGCCTATAAAACCTCGTCTTAATACGGGACTATTTTCATGCCTTTCTCTTGTAATGCTGATTTTGTAACAACTGACTTCTGCTTTTGTGTTATAACGAGCTGTAATGTTGTACGACTATCATGAAATGTGTCAGTGCTGATGCCAAAACAATACATGACTTAAAGATTATTTATATATATATATTAATAATCTTTAAGTCATGTATTGTTTTGGCATGCCATTTCATGATAGTCGTACAACATTATTTATAATATATATATTTATAAATAATCTAAGACCAAAGATACTTTAAATCATGTATTGTTTTGGCATGCCGTTAAGGAAATTATTATATATAGATATAATGTGAAACCTGAGAATATGGAATGAATCCTTAGAATATTGAATGAAACCTGAGAATATGGAATGAATCTTGAGTATATTGAATGAAATCCTGAGAATATTGAATGAATCTTGAGAATATTGAATGAAATGTGAGAATATTGAATGTAATCCTGAGAATATGGAATGAATCTTGAGAATATTGAATGAAATGTGAGAATATTGAATGAAATGTGAGAATATTGAATGTAATCCTGAGAATATGGAATGAATCTTGAGAATATTGAATGAAATGTGAGAATATTGAATGAAATGTGAGAATATTGAATGTAATCCTGAGAATATTGAATGTAATCCTGAGAATATTGAATGAAATCCTGAGAATATTGAATGTAATCCTGAGAATATTGAATGTAATCCTGAGAATATTGAATGAAATCCTGAGAATATTGAATATAATCTTGAGAATATTGACTGAAATCTTGAGAATATTGAATGAAATGTTACGTCATCAAGGCCCTGCTGCCATCCTGTGTTTTAGGTCCGAGGGGATTGACCCCCTTATGGAGCCTCTAGTGGCCGTTTGAGGAACCGCAGTTTTTTCGCTACTTCTGTACTGGCTTCATATCTCAGCATCGGAGGTTTCCGCCTGGCGTCTACATGCGTTAGCTCTGTGAGGCTAACGACCTTTCCAGGCTGAAGCCGGCCTCGTTGCCAATTCATGCATCCACCCCCGAAAACTAGCTAAATGTTCTGAACTAGAAGGTGGAAGGACAGATGCCTAATTATAATTTTTTCACTTTTTTTTTCGCTTTTTTTTTTGTGGCGAGAAGGCAATTAAAAAACTGAATTGTTGAATAAACGTTGCTGGTGGAGGACATGTGTCCACTTTTCTTCTTCATTGGTGTTTTATTGGCCATCACCATCACATGACTCCAGGTTGGCTGAAAGCCCGGTGCATCTCATACAGACGGTATCAGATGCTAAGCTGACAGGGTTGGGAGTGGGTTGCTTTAACAGGCACACATGCTGACTGCTTGTTGGTTATTCATCCGTCTGGTTAATGACCAAACATCTGGTCAAGCTGCAGAGGTTCAGACAACCTTATGGGCAAGAAACTCTGTAGAAAACACTATTTTGGCCTGCTCTTTTTAAAATGATGGATATTGTGGGTTCCACATTACTAACATTCATCAGTCCCTGTTTACTATTCACATTATGCCTCAGGGAAACAGCAACACAACTTTAAAGCTGAGGCTTTGCATTTTCAACTGATTGAAAAGAAGGAACCGAGTTGCTGGTGCCATTCATCAAGATGTCCCATGTGATCGTACCTTAAGTAACACTCCTGCAATGCTATCATTAACTCTGTATTCATTCTGACTGATCAGATCTTTTAAATAGACGAGATGAAAACAGTGAAGTTGGTAACGTAACGGGGGATGGTCCATGCTTACCTGTGGCAGGTGGAGCTGCAGTCCCTCTCTGGGTATGGGCTGACTGGATGGAGCCTGATCCAGCTGCATGTTAAACAGAGCAAACAGAGCAGCCTGGGCGGCCCGGGCCTTGGCCAGCTTCTTGTTCCGCCCAGAACCCTGGAAGTTCTGAGCATCTACTGTCACTGACATGACAAAGTTCTTGGCGTGGCTCTCCCCGCTCTCCGACACAAAGTCATACTTGAGGCCTGGTCGCAGCTCGTTGAGGATCATGACCGGGTTCTTGCCGCTCGTAGGGGAGACGAAGGTGGGGGGGGCTGGAGGTAAGGGGGCCTGGACCAGGTTTGGGACAGGGGAGGGAAGCAACGGGTACTCTATTCCCAGTGAGCTGAAGGAACCATTACTGTTGGATGCGAGGTAAAACGGGTCATCGACGGGAGCGGATGTCTCAAAGGCATTAAAGAGCATGTCCGGAAAGTCCGCCTGGTCCGAGGTGAAGTCCGTGTGGACAGACAGAGTCCGGCCCATGGCCATGTGGGCTTCAGACGCGTTGGGGAACTGGACGAAGGAGCGCAGGGCCTTCTCTGCTGCGTTCAGCTTGGCCTTCTTCTTGGTGGGACCGGAACCCTCGAAGAGCTGCCCGTTGACCTCCACAGTCATCACGAAGACGGGTGCATGGACCGGCCCGGTCTGAGAGAGCAGTCTGTACTGCAGCCCCGGCTTGATCTCATTCAGCTGCATTAGGGCATTCTTAGGCAGAATGGGCCCAGGGACTTTCTTACGTTTCTTGGGCCTGTACTTGGAATGTGCATGCCCATTATTGCCCTCCTCTAAGGGACGTTTCCTCCCCCCCCCAGCACTCCTATTGGGGAGTTGAGCAGCCTCAGCTGCAACCCCCTCTTTGGAGAAGAGGTTGTCCAAGTTCCGATTTTCCTTAACATCTGTGCTGCATGAACCTGCGGTGCCCAGAAAGAGTAACTTACAATGCCTTCGTTGCAGGATCTTGTAAATGTAAAATTTAGAGATTCCTTTACCTCTCTTTGCAACTGAACAAGTGATGTGTGTTCCTTAATCAGTACTGACGACATTATCAAAATATAGTGGCAGTAAATTATATCGGTGTAACAGAGAATGTTACACACAATCAGGACTAATCTGTGTACAACACTACAACATGATGAAATTACATCTAAGCAATGAAAATTATTTGATACTCTTAATCTTAATTAGCATGAAAAGCAATTAATTTCACTTATTTGCTGCAGTAAATTTTGCAAATTACAGGACAAACTATACAAATACTACTTTACTATACAAAGAGCTCAGTCAATTTGAATTCATCTTTCGTCTTTGTCTGGACGATGGTCTGTGTTTTGGGAACACATATCACCAGGCCCTGTTAACAAAGCTGATGGAACTTAATGTAAATTTCCATTTATAACATCCTTCAGCAAAAGCTCGATAGGTTACTCCTTTCGGTGCTCAGGACAGAAAACAATCCTATAAAATGCAGGTTTAGAGAGGTCGTGGGGAGAGATGGGGGTGCAAACTAGGGTGTCAACACCCAAAATAATTCTGTACTTCAACTGAGCCTGAAGAAAAATACCAGAGAAATTATATCAACTTTTAGCATTTCATAGATGAAATATGGCCACCAGCAGCTGCTGCACATCACAATACAGAAATACTAAATAATACCTCGTGTTTATTATCAGCCACAGTTCAGGCACTGCAGTGAGTGTTTCAGCACTGTGTCAACTGTAGGGATGGGTTCAGACAACCGGGTCCATTTTGGATCTGGTTCTGAATCCCTTATCGAATCTTTCATTCAGTCGGTCATCGAGACTCCTGGAAAACTACTGGTGATGTGTAAACACACGTGCTAACTCAGCGACACTGCTGTTAACTATACTGAACATGTCTGCTGTTGGTGATGTACAACTTTGTGATGCTCTGTGTAGCTCTGGGAATCTTTGTTAAATTAGCTCTCAGAGGATAAAAGGTTGGAGATCCCTGATCTATCAGCCCAGTAGAATCCCAGTGAGTCTTCATTCTCCACCAAACACACCTGAAAAGATTCGATAAGGAACTAGAAAGGATTCAAAAGAGGATTCACTTTTGATAAAATGCAATAGAACCTCATCCCTAACCAACCAAGTTTAGCTTTATTTATTCCAGTAAGAGCTGTGCATCACTTCCTCCTTCACCAACGTGCACTGTGCCTGGACAGAGCTGAGAGTGGCGATCAGTCACAGCCAGTTGACAACTGTAGGCAAAGTAAATAACAAGCATGCAAGAGGGGGGTGCAACTCAAACATGACAAACACAACAGCAGCTAATGCCCTGAGCAACAAGAGGGGAGGGGGGGAGATGATTATAGGTCTGTTGGGGAAGAGGGAACATATTGTTCTTGTTACTCCACTGAAACAGCCGGAGCTGCAGCTCAGCAAACACCAACAGAAACAGAAAGTCTCTTCATTAGACTGAGGAGTGAATCCAACTGCAAGGTCAACGGTCTATATGTGTCAATGTGTCCAACTGCAAGGTCAACGGTCTATATGTGTCAATGTGTCCAACTGCAAGGTCAACGGTCTATAGGTCTCAATGTGTCCAACTGCAAGGTCAACCGTCTATAGGTCTCAATGTGTCCAACTGCAAGGTCAACGGTCTATAGGTCTCAATGTGTCCAACTGCAAGGTCAACGGTCTATAGGTCTCAATGTGTCCAACTGCAAGGTCAACGGTCTATAGGTCTCAATGTGTCCAACTGCAAGGTCAACCGTCTATAGGTCTCAATGTGTCCAACTGCAAGGTCAACCGTCTCTCGGTCTCAATGTGTCCAACTGCAAGGTCAACCGTCTATAGGTCTCAATGTGTCCAACTGCAAGGTCAACCGTCTCTAGGTCTCAATGTGTCCAACTGCAAGGTCAACCGTCTCTCGGTCTCAATGTGTCCAACTGCAAGGTCAACCGTCTCTAGGTCTCAATGTGTCCTATTGTAATATCAGTGCTAACTGTGTTACCTGGCATCTGATATGTGACTTCCTGATTATAATTTCAGCAGAGAGCCCTTGAATGACCTTGAGCACTTCCATCATCATGCTGCGACCATCTCTCCCTACACTGCCGGGGTATAATCCACATGTCCCCCCCCCCACTGGTTTCACTTTGGTTTACACAGAACCGGGACAGGATTACTGCTGTTTGAACACAAATAAAGAAGTGTTTAAAGAGGCCCATCAGTTAGCGTTGGGCCGAAGCATCAAAGCTAAATTGTCTATCTGGTTCACGTTGACTCCTTTCAGCCGACCCTGACAAACAGCCAGATTCGCTCACTCTTGAAAATGGAATGTCATCTCAGCCTGACGCTCGATCGTATCACTTCTTTTGGAAATAAATAGCCAACTTATCAAAGCACATTCCCTGAGAATCAGCCTTCAGAAGCACAAACAGACACATGAATGGAGCCGAAAGCTTTGTGTTCATTTGTTTGGCTTTGCCCTGCATATTAACTTCACTTAGAACCTTGTATATCCATCTCTTCTAAAAAGTCCTATTGAGGCTTATCACGGGTCAGGTGGTTTAGGGCTGAAATAGACCTGCGTTCTGAATCCAGAGGTGGCTCTCAGGGGGCTTTAGGGAGCTTTATTGTGAAGAGCTGGGGGGAAAATGGACTGAAATCTCACAGTAGATACACCCTGACCCTGGGATTAAGCTCTGATCCTGCATCCTGAGCCGGCCAAAAGGGATTGAATGGTACATTTTCAAGGACAGTCCAGGGATAGTTAAGCTCAGGATTCTATACATGCACCTCATACTCAACCCAGGGTCCAGTATAATTCTCAGGTATAGAAACAGTTGATAACACATGTAAATGCTTATGGATCGGATCAGAAATCGATGTCTTGGTTAGACTTGAAATGGTTAAATTGACTCACTCATGCTTTTGACTTGGCCCCCCTCTACGGTGAGCAGACTCTGTTGGTTTCGAGGTGGCCGATCTCCGACTCGACCTGGAGGAAACACACAGAGTTCACCAGGTTCAGTCAGTATCCAACATGCCTTCTCTAACCTTCACCTCCTTCCACATACTAATAAAACTAAATGCACGGTCTAACATCAACACGCTACTCTCCAGCGTCAGAGCAACAGTTGATTTCCTACCGTCATAAAGCATTTTATTACCGACTTGGTTAAGATGACTTTTTTATTGTGCTTCATAGTGTTTTCCTCTTTTTTAGGCTCCAGTCTTTTGTTTCATACCTCCATAATTTTACTGTTTTTGCATAGTGAAGCACTTCATAACTTAGTAGTGAAAAATGGTAGAGAAATAAAAAAACGTCATCGTTTTCCATGATCACACAACAGCAGACAGACAGAAAGAAATGTTCTCCCTGCCAACACTAACTGGCAGCAGGTGAAACCATTCAGCAGACAGCTCCCAGAACAGCCTGAGCAGCCTTTACAGACGGACACATCTGACTAACCTTCGTATTCTAACAGCTTTTTATTCATTCCATAGAACATGCTGAACATTTAAAAAAGGAAGCTTCTTCCAGCATTTCAGCTTTATTTTATTTGACATAGATAGAGAGAAACTGAGAGGTGAAAACAGGAAGAGCTGATGGTCAAACTGTGACCGGTATCAGATCAGAGTCCACACAGGATGAGCCCGTCTGGATGAGCCCGTCTGGACGAGGAGGTCTGGATGAGTCCGTCTGGATGAGGAGGTCTGGATGAGGAGGTCTGGATGAGCCCGTCTGGATGAGGAGGTCTGGATGAGCCCGTCTGGATGAGGAGGTCTGGATGAGGAGGTCTGGATGAGAAGGTCTGGATGAGAAGGTCTGGACGAGTCCGTCTGGACGAGGAGGTTCTCGATGAGTCCGTCTGGATGAGGAGATCTGGATGAGGAGGTCTGGATGAGCCCGTCTGGATGAGTCCGTCTGGATGAGCCCGTCTGGATGAGCCCGTCTGGATGAGGAGGTTCTGGACGAGGAGGTCCGGATGAGCTCTGCAGTGTCATACTGTACATGTGTGTGTGCTGCTATGTGGAGCTAATTAAAGATAATGATGTGATATCATGAACCTCACCACAGTTTAACAGAGGTTTACTGAGATCTATCAGCTTCCACCAGATGTGCTCCAGATGTGCTCCAGATGTCCAGATGTGCACCAGATGTGCTCCAGATGTGCACCAGATGTGCTCCAGATGTCCAGATGTGCTCCAGATGTGCTCCAGATGTCCAGATGTGCTCCAGATGTGCTCCAGATGTGCTCCAGATGTGCTCCAGATGTGCACCAGATGTGCACCAGATGTTAGTATCTAATCTACTGACTGAGCATCGCTCTCCTGAACCGCCGTCAGACTCACCGTGGACAGTTTAGAAAAAGAGAGACCGTCTTTTTTATTCTTCTTCCTCGCAAAAACCAGGAGCCCTATTACCCACAATGCACCTCGGCCGCCGTTCTTCTCTATCATTTTTATACCTTGTGACTTTACCCACATTATTTTTTATGATATTTGTCTCCTATACAGTGCCGGTACCGATAGGAGAAATGAAAAGCAGAACCCATGAAGAGACACTTCCTGGTTGATGTTTGGCTTCATGAGATCAGTGACAACCGTCATGTCATCATAGTCCCACAGTGTAGATGTCTTTACAGACCGTTACCGTTGTTCCTCGTCCTCCTCCTCCTCCTCCTCCTCCTCCTCCTCCTCCTCCTCCTCCTCCTCCTCCTCCTCGTCTCTCCGGCTGATAAGAGACACTGAGCTGACGTTATTTCCTCCAGTCTAATCAGGAAACTGTCACTCAGCGTGCCGTCACTGGACATAAATAAACAAACTGAGTCTGGACGAAATTACGCAAAAGTTATGGATTTACAGAGATGTGGTTTCCCTCCTGTGTTCGGCTGCGACGCTCTGAGAGAACGTTTTCAGACTAACCCTGGTCATGTTGGGTGGATGAGGACGGACTGCAGCCTGACTGATCTTCTCACTTCATTATTCTGAAAATTCAAAAGAAAACTGACCTGAGGTCTGTACTACGGAGCCAGTTCAACATAAACAGGGTATCTTCTCCTTATCTGGCTTCACTAACCCTAACAGACGAGATCACGCTGAGCGGTCCGACGCTGGTTATCAACTCGGTAAATCAACCCAGAGTTTCTCAGTCTGGCTACGAGCACGTTCAGATGAACACTGAACATGGACAAATCCTCTGTCAGCAGACAGACAGGCAGAGCGGCACATTTTACAAAGGAAGAGTAAACTATAATATTAGACAAATGCGAGGAAGTTAAACACTTAATCAGACTAAAAGTAACTCAGTTGAAGCTGCTAAATGCAGGAAGAACAGCTGGCAGAAGGAAAAACTCCTGATGTGTGAATGTGTAAATTAACAGACTTATTAATTAAACAGAACACTCAAAAGTCAGATATAGTTGTCTAGATATAAATAGCTCTAAAAGGTGTATTGGATGGATGGATGGATGGATGGATGGATGAGTTACACCTCGTTATCCTCATTAACATAAATATGGTGTGTGTGACTGTTTCAACCTTCTTTCAGCTGCGTCCTCGTCTCCGGCGGTGTGAAACGGACTTTAAAGCAAGTAAAAAAATGAAATATAAAAATATACTACTATATTTCCCCGGTCTAAAACCTAATAATGTTACCGCCAGCAGAACACCTCCACTAACCAGATCCATGCTCTACTTTATAACCGCGTTGGTTATGTCGAAGCAAGCGACTAATACACTTATTTGGAAATTACCAATCCAGAGCATTTCACCAATGATTGTGACTGCGAGTAGACGTGATTTAGGTGTGTGACGCAGATGTATTGCTCAGGATAAAAGGAGCATTCAGCCCGTTCTGAACAGGCATGGTTTAGCTTTCCATTAGCTTTTAAACGAGCTACTTATGAAACAATCCGGTCGCAGACGTCGTGTCTTTACTCCAACTCCAGTGTCACGTCTCAAGCTGCTAATCGGACTGTAAAGAATAACCGGCGCTATCCGCTAGCTACACCAGAACTCCTGAAATATACTGTCCGTTGTCCCCAGAGGCTGAACCGCCATCGGACCGGGTTCCCAGACTGTAGTGACCACGACTGTAAACTTAATAGGTGGAGCGCCCCTTAAACAGGTCTCCGGATGATACTTAAAACCAATAATACTACGTTCAGAATAACTCTGATAGGCTGGTAGCCTTGGTGTGAGTCAGTCTTATATAGTTATGTAGTTTTAGCCATTCAGCCAGAACCACATTGTTGGAGTTGATTAAACTGGATCCATAAACAACATTTCATAGTGAAGAAACCTTTTCAAATGTTTGCACCATTTATGTCTGCAGCATGTCGTCACAGTTGTTGTTGTTTTGTCTCTGTAAGAAACCCATTTATAGACACTGTTGGTTAACAATGTTTGCTATATTCAGCTACAAGTGAGAGGACCTCAATTAGACCCAAAGAAATGGCTAATCAGCTTTCCTCTGGAAGAAGAACAGAGCGAGACTCCGAGCCAATGGGATTGACAGGAAAGGCTTCGTACTCGGTGTGTATAATCGCTCCTCTGTTGGCAGATATGGCCTCCTGCCCCTCTGCCACTCAGCTGTGTGGCTCCAAACATTAGAAATGACAATGTTATCAGGCTTCTGTGGCTCTATTGTGTGAGACGGGTGGAAGAGAACAGGCTTAGGTTGCCTGTCTCAAGATAATGGAAGAAGAAAATGAACTCAGGAAGTAAAATGTCAACAAATGGAGTTATCGGCCGGGCTTGTCACACGAACAGAAACTTTTGAGGGTTTGAATATTGTATTATGCTCATTCAGAAAACTTGTTTACCTCATTATGGTCTGTCTGAATCACATATATGGTGACTTGTTGCCTACAGAATCTGATTTATCTGATCCAGACAGTGTTTTATATACATTCACTGCTGTTCTAAAGTTAGTAATCAGCTGTTATACTCTAGAACTATTCTAACGGAGATAAAAAACAGAATCATTCAGACAACAAATGTTTTATTACCATTGAACAGCGTTTTGTTCTCCATCTACTAAACTAAATAACATCTATAAGTAAAGAGGACTTTCTAAAAGACCATTCAGACACATAGAGAGTCGTCCTCTCACACATCTGATGGACTCGATCCAGCTTTGTGGCAGCACATTACTAACTGTTGAGCGGCGGTGTACATACTGTACATACGGCACATTATGTGTTGAGCAGTAATACAAGGCGCCATCAACAAATTGGAAAGACAATGAGATTGTGGAGGACAAACGGCCGGCAGGAATGGAAAGTGGCATGTACATTAAAGGAATCCGTGGCCTACCATCCATGTCGTATGGAGAATAAATTTATCAGACAAGCAGGACAAAATAAATAAAAATCTATTTAGGCTGCCTACTGCCAGGCTCGACACACTGCTGCCTCAGATCATGCTTCACAGCACACTAACCACAACAGCCTGAAACACATTTACACACTGAGAGGAGACGGCAGAGGCTTAGCAGCACAGGAGGAAATCAACTATCATACAGAATAGACTGCAATTATTAACCCTTGAATGTTACTTCAAGTAAAAACCAAGCAAGCCACACATGATTAGCTCTTTCCCTCTGCAGAAACGTGACATTATGTTATGTATCTGTGGGCTTTTGTCTCCACTGTTCCTGGATCTAAAGTTGGTCTCTGCTCAGGAGGTGGTATTAAAACCAAGTGCTGGGTTCTTTCAGGGCTTGCTGGCTGTGCTGTCAATCGTGATTGGTCGAAAAAATGTGTTGTAGAAGGCGACGGCCAAAAACCAAGATGGAGACAACCAAAAACCAAAAAGGAGACGGCCAAAAACCAAGATGGAGACGGCCAAAAAACCAAGAAGGAGACGACCAAAAACCAAGAAGGAGACGACCAAAAACCAAGATGGAGACGGCCAAAACCCAAGATGGAGAGGGCCAAAAAACCAAGATGGAGACGGCCAAAAAACCAAGAAGGAGACGACCAAAAACCAAGATGGAGACGGCCAAAAACCAAGATGGAGACGGCCAAAAACCAAGATGGAGACGGCCAAAAAACCAAGATGGAGACGGCCAAAAACCAAGATGGAGACGGCCAAAAACCAAGATGGAGACGACCAAAAACCAAGATGGAGACGGCCAAAAAACCAAGATGGAGACGGCCAAAAACCAAGATGGAGACGGCCAAAAAACCAAGAAGGAGACGACCAAAAACCAAGATGGAGACGACCAAAAACCAAGATGGAGACGGCCAAAAACCAAGATGGAGACGGACAAAAACCAAGAAGGAGACAACCAAAAACCAAGAAGGAGACGACCAAAAAAACAAGATGGAGACGACCAAAAACCAAGAAGGAGACGACCAAAAAAACAAGATGGAGACGGTCAAATTGTTGAACTCAAGGCTTCAAAACTGTCGTCCACAAACCAATGGGTGACGTCACTGTGACTCTAATTTTCATCATTTCTATCAGTTATGATATGACTGTACTGACCAAAGCAGTATACTAGCTGATATCTGGTAACATGCACAAAAACACAGGTCCAACCGAGCAGAAAACAAGAGCAGCTACACGACCAGACGGGCTGTAAACAATCCAACAGTTTATCTAAATGATTGAACCACTTCATCTGGAGGTCAAACTCAAAGTGTTTCTAATTCATTGCACAAGAAAAGTCTGTAAACTGTGATGGATATAATCTTACTGTTCACTTTTCTCCTCCAAAGACGTTTAACTAACGTGGAGGTTTGTTTCCTGTCTGAGTGTCTGACTTCTCGAGGTTCCTGACCCGTTGTGTGGTGTAATCGAAGTCACGCGTGACTTCCTAGACGTGAACACACACGAGAGTTACGAAGCTGAAGATTTTAAAGTCAGTTTTGAGTGTTAATGGAAGAACTCGATGTTGTGATGCTGTGATTTTGGCACATTCTGAGATCTCACTAATTATCGTTATTATTAGAGACGGACTGAGGACCAAAAATAAGAGACTTTAAATGTCAGATTGTCTTTGAATGGCTGAATTTGCAAATCAGCCACGACTGCATGAATAATACAGATGATATATATCATAGTACAAATGAATGGAATCTAACTGCTGCCTGCAAAGAAAATCACTCTGAAAACTGATGAAATGATTCATTGTTGTTATGTAAAATCAATTGGTCTTATTAAGTGGGTATAGTGTCTGTACCTTGTGGGGGAAGACATTTAAAATCATTGGTAGACATGTCAGAAGCAGCACGTCAGGGCCTAAATGTCAGGAAACCCCATCAACAAGAACACAGAATTCAGACACCAGCCATCAGCGGTAACTAGCGGCTGAGCCGACAGTGATGAATGGATTCTGGAGCCTTTTTCTGGTGCTTGAGGTAAGTTACAATCATAGCCTGAGAGGGAAAACAACTGCAAACAGCTGTCAGAGAAGTCTTTTAGTGGCCTAATGCAGACGGATGGATCCTGAGGAGAAGCAGACAGCGGGGGGGGGGGGAACGGTGGCCTCAAACATGGGATGCAGACACATACAAGAAAACAACTTTCTTCAACATTGCCGGCAGCACAATGCTTTTCTCACATACAAACTGCATTTTCTGCCCATGAAATGACATTTAGAGGGAGAGGTGATGAGATGATGGACACATTGGAGGGAAGTTACAGTCACATCAGGAGGAGTAAATGTTGTTTGTCCTCCTGAATGTAGTTATAATCACTGGGTAGGGCTAACATTACATTATTTAACTGCCCTCAATCAAAGAATAGTTTGGTTTTATATCAAAGTGTAAATGTAATTCAACTCTGGCATGAATGTGACAATTTGACTTTGAACAAGAGTATCACAACATGAGGACATTTCAGTAAAGTTTGCTCCATTCACAGAGATCACCGGCTGACCTTTTCAGCCTGGAAGGTACAAATAGAAAAGATTATTAACCTGCAGCTCTCTGCAAGTTCCTGCTTTAAAATTACTTCACTTTTCACAGGCTTCCGGAGCCGGACGGAGACGTGACGTTTACAGCCGATTACAAGAAAGTCAGAACAGAATCTGCCGAATGTAACTGCTAACCCATCGTATTCAATCACATGAGGACATTAACGAATAAGGCCGGGGGGTTCTACCAAGAATCCTTTTATATTCCAAGGGTTTCATCTAGAACCCATCTAGGGGGTTCTACCAAGAATCCTTTTATATTCAAAGGGTTTCATCTAGAACCCATCTAGGGGGTTCTACCAAGAATCCTTTTATATTCCAAGGGTTTCATCTAGAACCCTCCAGGGGGTTCTACCAAGAATCCTTTTATATTCAAAGGGTTTCATCTAGAACCCATCTAGGGGGTTTTACCAAGAATCCTTTTATATATCAAGGGTTTCATCTAGAACCCACCCAGGGGGTTCTACCAAGAATCCTTTTATATATCAAGGGTTTCATCAAGAACCCACCCAGGGGGTTCTATCAAGAATCCTTTCATATATCAAGGATTTCATCTAGAACCCACCCAGGGGGTTCTACCAAGAATCCTTTTATATTCAAAGGGTTTCATCTAGAACCCATCTAGGGGGTTCTACCAAGAATCCTTTTATATTCCAAGGGTTTCATCTAGAACCCATCTAGGGGGTTCTACCAAGAATCCTTTTATATTCAAAGGGTTTCATCTAGAACCCATCTAGGGGGTTCTACCAAGAATCCTTTTATATTCCAAGGGTTTCATCTAGAACCCATCTAGGGGGTTCTACCAAGAATCCTTTTATATTCCAAGGGTTTCATCTAGAACCCATCTAGGGGGGTTCTACAAAGAATCCTTTTATATATCAATGGTTTCATCTAGAACCCACCCAGGGGGTTCTACCAAGAATCCTTTTATATTCAAAGGGTTTCATCTAGAACCCATCTAGGGGGTTTTACCAAGAATCCTTTTATATTCAAAGGGTTTCATCTAGAACCCATCTAGGGGGTTTTACCAAGAATCCTTTTATATATCAAGGGTTTCATCTAGAACCCACCCAGGGGGTTCTACCGTGAATCCTTTCATATATCAAGGATTTCATCTAGAACCCACCCAGGGGGTTCTACCGAGAATCTGATCTGGTGCAGAACGATCCACAACAATCAGAGCTCTCAGTCTCAGGTTTTGGGGGTTTGACCTGGAGGATCTTTTTCATGCTTTCAACAATCCTTGAAGAACTCTTTCTTCCACAAAGGGTTCCTAACAGAAGAAGATGTTCCTCCGTGTGTCTCTGTAGAGAACCGTGGGGGGGGGGGGCAGGGGCCAAGGAGAAGAGCCAGCCTTCCTGAAGGTAAAGCAATTAAGTGGATTATCTGCCTCCACGGGGGGGGGGGGGGGGATGCTTGGGTAGCGTACAGTGAATGAAGCCTCGGGGCCGAAAACCACAGCACTCGTTTATGAAATACAGCTCAAGGTCATCGGAGGTGGATCCAACCTGGAAGTGATTCAATGTTTAGCTGAGCAGAATGGACCTACAGTTCTTCTATTTACTGCAAAACAGAACGAAATTATTTTACATGTAATTATCTCTCGACTGTAAAAATGTAAAAAGCCAATTAGAAACTCCCTCTACATGTATTTATTTATTTATAGGAATCATTATTCTCCAGCAGGGATAGTTGGGTTTCCTCTCAGTTCTTCACCATGAGTACAGAAACATTAAGACATCACAGAGCCGATAGAAACCCGGTTACTGAAGCATTAATAAACACAGTGATCGGGCCTCCGACAGGTTCTGAACCGGTTCTGTTCTCCATGTTCTCTCCTACTGAGCCAAGCTGACCTAATGTTGACAGAGTCAATATGTACAGTAATTCAACAAGACCAACACAACGCTCCTTTCTGGATACAAAGGAACGGATCAAATATGTCATAACTGCAAAACAAAAATGTTCAGCACATCCCTCATGGACGGGTCAAATATATACATCCTCCTTTAATCTAGACCAGGGGTCAGAGGTCAGAGGTCAATAACCTTTACTATCACAAGAGCCATTTTAGGAAACAAAACATCTGTCTGGAGCCGCAAAACCTTTGATCATTGTGATGAAGGTAACACAGTTTATAGTCTAAGTATATAGAATATAAGTCTAATGCAGTGAGGGACAAAGTGTTAATGTACTAGAGAGTATCAGGGTCACATTGAGGGAAAAAACATCTGAGATTTACAGAATAAAGTCATAACTTTACGAGAAAAAAAGTCTTAATATTACGAGAATAAAGTCATAACTTTACCAGAAAAAAGTCATAACTTTACGAGAAAAAAAAGGTCGTAATATTACGAGAATAAAGTCATAACTTTAGGATAAAAAAAGTCGTAATATTACGAGAATAAAGTCATAACTTTACGAGAAAAAAAGTCGTAATATTACGAGAATAAAGTCATAACTTTACGAGAAAAAAAGTCGTAATATTACAAGAATAAAGTCATAACTTTACGAGAAAAAAAAAGTCGTAATATTACGAGAATAAAGTCATAACTTTAGGATAAAAAAAGTCGTAATATTACGAGAATAAAGTCATAACTTTACGAGAAAAAAAGTCGTAATATTACGAGAATAAAGTCATAACTTTACGAGAAAAAAAGTCGTAATATTACGAGAATAAAGTCATAACTTTAGGATAAAAAAGTCGTATTATTACGAGAATAAAGTCATAACTTTAGGATAAAAGAAAGTCGTAATATTAGGAGAATCGAGCAGATATCCGGCCAAGACTTCCTCTTCTGTTCACCGGTTATTGTTTACAGTCCGATCAGCTCCAACAATGGATTTGTTGCATCCCTTTAAAGGGACAGTCCGTCAATAACAACAGTGTGGAGCAGATAGAGCGCTGCTCATATTCAGAAACACCTGAACAGATGTTATGTGACCTCTGACCCTCTGACCAGCTGATCTGAGGCGACAGGCTTCGACTTCGCTCAAGCTCAAATTACTTTTTTCATTTTTCAGAAGGTGTCAGAGGGTCGGCGTGAGAGTTCCCCCCCCCCTCCCCCCCCTCGCGCTCGCTGACCCTCCTCCACCCAATTGTCTCTGCATCACTGGACTCGCTGTGCACAACAGATGGGTATCACTGTTCTCTTCTCCCAGTCGAGGCCGGGCCGGGTCCGCCGCTATCTCCCAGAGGAGGAGGCTCAGGGCCGATGTTTCATTTATCACCCCGAAGCATCAGGATTAGTGAGAGCAGGAGGTGATGGACAGGCAGGAGGAGGAGGAGGAGGAGGAGGAGGTGGAGGTGGAGGAGGAGGAGAGAGGAGAGAGGAGGGTGGAGGAGGAGAGAGGAGGAGGAGGAGGAGAGAGGAGGTGGAGGAGGAGGAGGAGGTGGAGAAGGAGGAGGAGGAGGTGGAGGAGGAGGAGAGAGGAGAGAGGAGGTGGAGGAGGAGAGAGGAGGAGGAGAAGGAGGAGGTGGAGGAGGAGGAGAGAGGAGGAGGAGGAGGAGGAGGAGGTGGAGGAGGAGGAGGGTGGAGGAGGAGAGAGGAGGAGGAGGAGGAGGAGGAGGAGGAGGAGGAGGAGGTGGAGGAGGAGGAGGAGGTGGAGGAGGAGGAGAGAGGAGAGAGGAGGTGGAGGAGGAGAGAGGAGGAGGAGAAGGAGGAGGTGGAGGAGGAGGAGAGAGGAGGAGGAGGAGGAGGAGGAGGTGGAGGAGGAGGAGGGTGGAGGAGGAGAGAGGAGGAGGAGGAGAGAGGAGGAGGAGGAGGAGGAGGAGGAGGAGGAGGGAGAGGAGGAGGAGGAGGAGAGGAGGGAGAAGGAGGAGAGGAGAGAGGAGAGAGGAGGAGGAGGAGGAGAGGAGAGGAGAGGAGGAGGTGGAGGGAGGAGGAGAGAGAGGAGGGGAGGAGGAGGAGGGAGGAGAGAGGAGGTGGAGGAGGAGGAGGTGGAGGAGAGAGGAGGAGAGGAGAGAGAGAGAGAGGAGGAGGATGAGGAGGAGGAGGAGGAGAGAGTAGAGAGGAGGTGGAGGAGGAGAGAGGAGGAGGAGGAGGAGGAGAGAGAGGAGAGAGGAGGAGGAGGAGAGAGGAGAGAGGAGGTGGAGGAGGAGGAGGAGAGGAGAGAGGAGGTGGAGGAGGAGGAGGAGAGAGGAGAGAGGAGGAGGATGAGGAGGAGGAGGAGGAGAGAGTAGAGAGGAGGTGGAGGAGGAGAGAGGAGGAGGAGGAGGAGGAGGAGAGAGGAGGAGAGAGGAGGAGGAGGAGAGAGTAGAGAGGAGGTGGAGGAGGAGGAGGAGGTGGAGGAGGAGGAGGAGGAGGAGGTGCTGTCTGCTGATGCCTAACAGGAAGTGGATGTCTGTGCACGCTCTCAGCTGACAGGAAGCACATTAATGAACTGGTGTGTTTCCAGGAATAATAATAATCTTAATAATCTCTTTACTGTAGCGTCTCCGCTCCTTAAAGGAGAACACACGGTCTCATGCAGGCTGATTTATGGACCAAAGGTAAAGCATGATGAACCTTTAATAATCGGGTTCCTTCTCTCACCGCCGTACAGGAGCAGTACGAGTGTTTGTGGCTCCGTGTTACTGCAGATACTTTTATATTTCATTGTTCTTCTATTTTAATTATTTCTGTTGAGGCAGCAGATCTAACCCGGGCTAATGTGGTTCATCTCTATTAGTGTCTCCTCTCATTTAAACTCATACAAGGAGGGGATTTAAATACTTATCTTAAATTAAAAGTGAATATTAGTAGGAGTACCAGATAAGTGTATTTAAATACTAATCTTAAATTAAAAGTGAATATTAGTAGAAGTACTAGATGAGTGTGTATAAATACTAATCTTAAATTAAAGTGAATATTAGTAGAAGTACTAGATGAGTGTATATAAATACTTATCTTAAATTAAAGTGAATATTAGTAGAAGTACTAGATGAGTGTATATAAATACTTATCTTAAATTAAAGTGAATATTAGTAGAAGTACTAGATGAGTGTTCCCTTCATGCTGTGGTTCTGTGGCTCTGTGGTTCTGTGGCTCTGTGGTTCTGTGGTTCTGTGGTTCTGTGGTTCTGTGGCTCTGTGGTTCTGTGGTTCTGTGGTTCTGTACCTGTGTGACAGACTCACAGCTCTGAGGAGAGTGGAGGTTATCAGCAGAGCTTCAGGCCGACCCAGCTGCAGGGTGGGGGGGTTTGGGGGGGGGGGGGCTCTACCCTCCACATCACAGAGCGCCGGCTGTTTGCCAGAAACAGTTCTGTGGTTCTGTGGCTCTGTGGTTCTGTGGTTCTGTGGTTCTGGGCCGACAGACACATCCCTTAGCAGCAGCGTTGCTGTACACGCTTCACAGAGCACGTCGGCTTATACCTCGTCTGAAATTCACTTTTGCTCCCAGTAGATTAAACTCACACTTCAGTTCATCTCACCCCCCCTCCCCCCCCGCTTAGCAGGGACCCGGGCACGAGGCGCTGCTCCCCCCCCCCCCTGCATGCAAAGTATGCACAATGGCTCCAGCTTTGTACACATTAATACTGTTTACCACTCCCTCCATGAATAACCCGTAAAGCTAAATTCAATACTCCCCAGTGGGATAAAAAGATGAACAATCACTGCAGCTTTGGCTTGTTCTAGCGACAGCCGGGATGTGAATTAATGTGAGGATTAAGTGCACTTCACTTTAGCAGCTAGTGAAAATATTAGCAGACGTTTACGGCCGTGCACGGAGAGACGAAGCGGGACGGAGTTCAGCGGATCTGTAGTTCTGCTCTGAGCCTCAGGAGAAAGCACACCTTCAAGCTACAGCAAACACTAAATATATATATATATATATATATATATATATATATATATATCTATATATATATATATATATATAGATATATATATATATATATATATATCTCTATATATATATATAGATATGTATATACTATATATATATATACTGTGTGTTCTTATTAAGGATTCATTGACACAGTTAGATGATACCAACAGTGTGAGGAAAAGCAGAGACACATTTCTGATCTGAAGTCAGACACAATCATGAGAGTTAATTCATCCAGAAAGAACAAACAGTCTTAATGTCTCTATATATTATTTATATTATTATATACGACGGTAATATTACAAGAATAAAGTCATAACTTTACCAGAAAAAAAAGTCATAATATTACGAGAATAAAGTCATAACTTTAGGATAAAAAAAGTCGTAATATTACGAGAATAAAGTCATAACTTTACGAGAAAAAGTCGTAATATTACGAGAAAAAAGTCATAACTTTACCAGAAAAAAAGTCATAATATTACGAGAATAAAGTCATAACTTTACGAGAAAAAAGTCGTAATATTACGAGAATAAAGTCATAACTTTACGAGAAAAAAGTCGTAATATTACGAGAATAAAGTCATAACTTTACGAGAAAAAAAGTCGTAATATTACGAGAATAAAGTCATAACTTTAGGAGAAAAAAAGTCGTAATATTACGAGAATAAAGTCATAACTTTACGAGAAAAAAAGTCGTAATATTACGAGAATAAAGTCATAACTTTACGAAAAAAAAAGTCATAATATTACGAGAATAAAGTCACAACTTTACGAGAAAAAAAGTCGTAATATTACGAGAATAAAGTCATAACTTTACCAGAAAAAAAGACGTAATATTACGAGAATAAAGTCACAACTTTAGGATAAAAAAAGTCGTAATATTACGAGAATAAAGTCATAACTTTAGGATAAAGAAAGTCGTAATATAACGAGAAAAAGTCATAACTTTACCAGAAAAAAAGTCGTAATATTACGAGTATAAAGTCATAACTTTACGAGAAAAAAAGTCGTAATATTACGAGAATAAAGTCATAACTTTACGAGAAAAAAGTCGTAATATTACGAGAATAAAGTCATAACTTTACGAGAAAAAAAGTCGTAATATTACGAGAATAAAGTCATAACTTTAGGAGAAAAAAAGTCGTAATATTACGAGAATAAAGTCATAACTTTACGAGAAAAAAAGTCATAATATTACGAGAATAAAGTCACAACTTTACGAGAAAAAAAGTCGTAATATTACGAGAATAAAGTCATAACTTTACCAGAAAAAAAGACGTAATATTACGAGAATAAAGTCATAACTTTAGGAGAAAGAAAGTCGTAATATTACGAGAATAAAGTCATAACTTTAGGAGAAAAAAAGTCGTAATATTACGAGAATAAAGTCATAACTTTACGAGAAAAAAAGTCGTAATATTACGAGAATAAAGTCATAACTTTAGGAGAAAAAAAGTCGTAATATTACGAGAATAAAGTCATAACTTTACGAGAAAAAAAGTCATAATATTACGAGAATAAAGTCACAACTTTACGAGAAAAAAAGTCGTAATATTACGAGAATAAAGTCATAACTTTAGGAGAAAGAAAGTCGTAATATTACGAGAATAAAGTCATAACTTTAC
>CAKAOJ020000265.1:272500-277500 GCA_916701645.2 Sebastolobus alascanus
GGTATGAGGATGAGGATGAGGAGGATGAGGATGATGTTGTGCTGAACAGCAACATCATCAGTAGTTACACCGTTCTTTTCCCTCTGTTGCAACGTAAAACGCTGAAAAAATAGGATCTATGCAAATAATATAAATGCATGCATGAATAAAAATGCAAGAATAGTGTAAATAAATTAGAATATTAGTTTAAATGTTCAGTATAATTAAATGCAGTGTTAGCCAGATTCTTGCACATCTGAATTATTGCACTGTTGAAGATATAATAAATTATGGAGTTATAGCTGCTGATAGGGGTAAAAAATAATATATATATATGCTGTATCTATAAGTATAAATATACAATTTACAATCAAATGAACATGTCTACCGTTTTCTAGAAGGGTATATTTTATGCTAAATACAATCTATTTACTTTAAGTTGTTAACATCTGTATGACAATAAACTGGAATAAATTAAATGTCTCTCTCAGTTTGAGCAGTTGTGTCGAGCAGTGAGAATATAATCCGACCCGATTACAGGAAGTGACCGAAGAGAACAGACAAAAGTAATGTGAGATGATCTGGAGGAGAAGAGATTCCTGTGACGAGTCAAAGTGAAACACAGATAAGTCAAATTAAACTTTACTGTCAGAGTTGTTTATGATGAGGAAGTCTGTGAAAACAGTCGTATACCGTCGAGATGTGGACATTTGTTAGGCAGAGGATCTTAGCAAAAGATGCATTATGGGAAATGTAGGATCCAGACTAAAAGTCTGCTGCTTCCTATAGAGGTCCTTCCTCTGTAGGAAAGCTCTACTCATCTGATGGAGAGTCTCTTTAATATTCCATTTAAACATAAACAGAGTCAGAGGATCAACCAACCTGCTTTACGTCTTCTTCAGGGAGTCTGGAAGGACTTCACCGATATCGTGCTCTGAAATAAAGAAAACACGTAATGATTTTTATGATTTAATTGCAGCTCACAGACCTAATATTAATATGCATTTATACAAAGAGAAGAGCTATATATATATATATAAATAAGTTCAGCTGGTAAAAATGTGATCCTTATATCACAGATCAGCTCGGCCCAGCTCTCATACGGATACAGATCAGTTTGATTGATTATGTATTCTGTCTGTTAACACATAATGATTCAGTGAAACATCTGCAGCAGCTGATGTTTCAGTGATCGGCCTGCAGGTGGAGCAGCTGGACTCTACATCTCCTCCACCCGCTCCCTCTGCTGTGCATCCCTACATCCATCACCGCCGGAGGAGCCCGTCATTAGGAAGAAGAATATTCCAGTATCTCAACACACAGGAGGAAACAACGCAGTCAGAACACGAGCTGACTGATAATATTCAAACGATCTGTCTGAGAATAACTCATAATAATTAATACTGAATATGAACAATGTGGGATTATTCCTTATTTCATGGGCTATTTGGGGATTCATACTTTACTATTACATACTTATATATATAAAAAAATAAAAAAAAACGAAGCATTCTGATTTGGAGGTCGAGGTTACCATGGCAACAGCGGAAGCATTCAGGTCAGCCCTATTATAGTATAATTATAGATATAAACTGGACCTTATAAGTCATTATAAACTGCTTTACAATGTTTTAGGATTATTGTTATAATGCATTATTAAAATTTATTTAGTGTTTATAGCTATATTTATATAGAGAGCGCCAACGATATTTTATATATCTTTATATATTTATATATAGATATATAAAAGTATGAACCTGAAAATGAGCACTCTCCTTTAAAAGTGCCGCCAGTGCTAAAACATAAAGTTTAATAACGCCGTCGTCACTACGAGTAGATACTGTAATGATTTTAATTTCAGTGACACGATAATGAGCATTTCTTCATTATATTATATAAACAGTGCCAGGTGAAGTTCTTAGCTGTGTTGCTACGTGTTGTTGTTGGAGCCTCATTAAGTGCATTTCTATGAACTTTTTAATGCACACAAAAAACCTGAGAAACTGGTGAAGTTGGTTAATTGATAGAAATAGTTCCACCAAGTGTTTATCTCCATAAACCAACTCCTAATATTCACACATAACAGCAGTGGATGGAAACATGCAATAACTCACAATAAATCTGTTGGAGATTTTCTGGAGATTTGTGCAGCACAGCTGGAGAAAGTTACAGTACAGGACCACATGGACGTCCCTCTCTCTAAAACATACAATCGTACAGTTGCTGCAGACGTCACGTGCATGTGTACGTGCATGTGTACGTGCATGTGTACGTGCATGTGTACGTGCATGTGTACGTGCAGACTGAGGCAGCAGCAGCCTCCTGCAGGGGAACACATCACCCTCAGAGGTTTCTCCCGTTGACCTTAACTGTCCTCCACTAAGGATTCTCCAGCTTCAGCCATCAGCCGTCGCTAAGACTCGCTCTGATATCCCCCCCCCCCCCTCTTTCCAAACCCCACAGACAGAGGGGGGGGGGGGGATGTCTGTAACCTACTTTCCTACATTTGCATAATTTTCAGAGGGGGTAGAGGCCGTTTCAGAGAGGGGGTTGATGGGATGGCGGATGGGGAGACACGGTGGAGAGAAACCTAAAGTCAGCGTTTAAACCTCTCGAGGTCGCTGAGATCAAAAATCTATTTCAACACCAAACATACATAAAAAAAACCTCCTCAGCAGGTTGGTCCTGCAGTGGGAAATATTTCAGAAAGGACAATGCAGCCATCCCATAATGTTAGGGGGGGGGGGGGAGGGCAGACAGGATGCCTTCATCAGGAGGAAGTCTTGATGGGATATCTGCCGGCTACACCAGAACACCAGAGATGTTGGTCATAAAACTCGACACAAACAAAAGGTGGAGCTCTAATGTTTGGGTTTGCTCATATTTATGGTCTAAAACCAGGGGTCAGGGGTCAGGGGTCAGAGGTCAGGGGTCAGGGGTCAGCAACCTTTACTTTACTTTAAAATAATCTGTCTGGAGCTGCAAAACATCTGATCATTGTGATGAAGGTAACACAGTTTATAGTCTAAGTATATAGAATATAAGTCTAATGCAGTGAGGGTCAAAGTGTTAATGTACTACGGAGTATTAGGGTCACATTGAGGGAAAAAACATCTGAGATTTACAGAATAAAGTCAGAATATTACGAGAAAAAAGTCATAACTTTACGAGAAAAAAAAGTCGTAATATTACGAGAATAAAGTCATAACTTTACGAGAAAAAAGTCATAACTTTACGAGAAAAAAAGTCGTAATAATACGAGAATAAAGTCATAACTTTATGAGAAAAAAAGTCCTAATATTACGAGAATAAAGTCATAACTTTAAGAGAAAAAAAAGTCCTAATATTACGAGAATAAAGTCATAACTTTATGAGAAAAAAAGTCGTAATATTACGAGAATAAAGTCATAACTTTATGAGAAAAAAGTCATAACTTTACGAGAAAAAAGTCGTAATATTACGAGAATAAAGTCATAACTTTACGGGAAAAAAAGTCATAATATTACGAGAATAAAGTCATAATATTACGAGAATAAAGTCATAACTTTACGAGAAAAAAAAGTCGTAATATTACGAGAATAAAGTCATAACTTTATGAGAAAAAACGGTCATTATCGTACATCTGGCACGCTGCAGGTGGATGAACAGCTTCATACAGCTGATGTATTAACTACTAATTAACTGACATCATATTTATTTTCTGTCTGAAGAAGACGAACTGTATCTAAAGAAGTTCCCATCTAGAGGTTAAAACATTAAACTCATCTTCATCCTTCTTCTCCTCTGAGTTCTGCATCGTCTGAGATGAAGCTGAGCTATTTTCACTCATCTCATCTCGTGTTGCTGCTTCTGACAGCGTTCAAGTGTTCGGAAGGTGAAATCACGTTTATTATTCTTCAGGTTAATAAAGCACCTGAAGATGTCCGACTGTAGAAACGGTCCGAAACAAGACTACAGAGTCAGAGTCAGAGTAGCACATTTAAAAAGAGCTGATTATAAATATAATAATATAATATATTATTCTGTTAAACCAACAGTTAAAAAGGCCACAATATCTGATCAGATCCTCACATTTCTGAGGTAGAATCAACAAGTTTGTTATTTCAGTTTGATAAATTATTTATCTCTTTTTTGATTGTTGAAGTACAGCTGGAACATTTAAATATATCTTAGATGTTGGAGCAGAGCTGTGGGGGGTTTAACCAACCAATTTAAAAACACAGATTTTATATAGATCTATTATTGATTACTGAAGAACAATATGTTATTCTGTATTATACTCCTGGCAGGGTAAAGCAGCATTTAGGCCTGATGGAGTTATATATATTTATATATATATATATATATATATATATATTACTGTGATGTGACTGAGTGTCCTTCAGAATAAAGGTTTCCTGATCCAGCCTCTCTCGGTGTCCCTCGTCCTTTCAGGATTCTGTCTCCACGTCGGGAGCTTTTATCTGAGCAGCCGCTCGGCTGAACGAGTCCCCGGAGCGTTGTTGAGTTACGACCCGTTCGATTGGCTGTCTCTTACTGTATTGGAAAACGTCCGTCTCGATGGAAGCAGCCGGGCCGGGGGGGGGGAGACACTTTGCTGACACACAAACTGCCGGCCCACACGGTCGCATTTTATTATTTATTGATGCTGATAACATGATAACATCACCACCACAGAGTCTGTAAGGAGGATTTAAAGCTGCCATAAGACTCATTTAGAACGCACAATGAAAAATATCAGATTTCCATTAATTTCATTGTTATATTTTCTACACCAAAGAAATGAGTGATATACAACACAGGAGGAGGAAGAGGAGGAGGAGGAGGAGGAGGAGGAGGAGAGGAGGAGGAGGAGGAGGAGGAGGAGGAGGAGGAGGAGGAGGAGAGAGGAGGAGGAGAGAGGAGGAGGAGGAGGAGGAGGAGGAGAGAGGAGGAGGAGGAGGAGGAGGAGGAGGAGGAGGAGGAGGGAGGAGAGAGGAGAGAGGAGGAGGAGGAGGAGGAGGAGGGAGGAGAGAGGAGAG
>CAKAOJ020000265.1:280000-350000 GCA_916701645.2 Sebastolobus alascanus
ACACTCTATGACACACACACTAAACACACACTATAAACACACACTCTATGACACACACACTAAACACACACTCTATGACACACACTCTAAACACACACTCTATGACACACACTAAACACACACTCTATGACACACACACTAAACACACACTCTATGACACACACACTAAACACACACTCTATGACACACACACTAAACACACACTCTATGACACACACACTAAACACACACTATAAACACACACTCTATGACACACACACTAAACACACACTCTATGACACACACTAAACACACACTCTATGACACACACACTAAACACACACTCTATGACACACACTCTAAACACACACTCTATGACACACACTAAACACACACTCTATGACACACACACTAAACACACACTCTATGACACACACACTAAACACACACTCTATGACACACACACTAAACACACACTCTATGACACACACACTAAACACACACTCTATGACACACACTATAAACACACACTCTATGACACACACTAAACACACACTCTATGACACACTAAACACACACTCTGTGACACACACACTAAACACACACTCTATGACACACACACTCTATGACACACAAACACACTCTATGACACACACTAAACACACACTCTATGACACACAACTAGCAGCTAGCTGCAGACTGCATCACATTATCTCTCAGGAAACACTCGAAACACACACTATAAACACACACTCTGTGACACACACTATGACACACACTATGACACACACTCTAAACACACACACTAAACACACACACTCTAAACACACACACTAAACACACACTCTATAAATACACACTCTATGACACACTAAACACACACTCTGTGACACACACTCTAAACACACACTCTATAAACACACACTCTATGACACACTAAACACACACTCTATGACACACACACTAAACACACACTCTATGACACACACTCTAAACACACACTATATGACACACACTCTAAACACACACTATATGACACACACTCTAAACACACACTCTATGACACACACACTAAACACACACTATATGACACACACTCTAAACACACACTATATGACACACACTCTAAACACACACTCTATAAATACACACTCTATGACACACTAAACACACTCTATGACACACACACTAAACACACACTCTATGACACACACACTAAACACACACTCTATGACACACACACTAAACACACACTCTATGACACACACACTAAACACACACTCTATGACACACACTATAAACACACACTCTATGACACACACACTAAACACACACTATAAACACACACTCTATGACACACACACTAAACACACACTCTATGACACACACACTAAACACACACTATAAACACACACTCTATGACACACACACTAAACACACACTCTATGACACACACTAAACACACACTCTATGACACACACTCTAAACACACACTCTATGACACACACTAAACACACACTCTATGACACACACTAAACACACACTCTATGACACACACACTAAACACACACTCCTGTATCCGTTACAAAGGGAGTTGTAGTGACTCCCTCTCTGGTTCAGTGTGCAGCAGAGAGAAAGTCACCTTGTCTCCCTGCAGTAGCAGCACCCAGGGGTGCAGACCCGTCACAGCGTGGCCCCTGCTGGCCCCCATGTGACGCCCCCCCCACACACTCCCCCTCCCCCCCACGCCCTGCTCCCCCCCCCCCTCCTCCCCGCCCCCCCCCTCCTAACATCCAGGCAGCCTCATCTGCTGTGACTGTGATTGTGGCTGACGTCGCTCCACAGAGATAGAACACATAATTCTATTTCATGAATCCAGATCTAATTTATGATCTGAGGTCACGCTGAGGTCACGCTGAGGTCGCGCTGAGGTCACGCTGACCCTGCTGTTCTCCGGCTCCACTCCAACCAGCTTGTAATCCCTCTCTTTAACAGAGGAATGCATCGTGTCTGATTCACAGCGTTTCATCCCTTCATGAGGTGAAAGAAAAGCTCCAGAAGGATTAATCAGTAAGTTTATGTTGTGTAGGTAAATCCTCCGATCCGTCCGCGCGGTGATATCCTCACCACAGTACGACTCCTCTCAGCTGCACTCGTCTGCTGTCAGAACCGATTAGACCTTCAGTCTGCAGCGGTTGCGTAAGCCGCTCGTGGCGTCGTCCTGAGTTAACCTCGTCCTCGCTGCTCTATCCGACTCCAGCATCACCATCTGCAGCTCTTTAAATCCACCTCCGGGCTGCGATCACAGAGGAGCAGACCCCGGATCAGGAGGCCGATCAGGCACTCTGTGCTTCACGTCTGACAGACGATGATGCAGACGGATTCATCTCTAAATACAGTAGATCCACGGACGCCACGGACGCCGCGGGACGCCGTGACCTCAGCGATGGTGAGAGAAGCAGAGAGGAAGTGAAGTGTCTGCTGAACACAAACTACTGCAGACTGAAGCTCGAGGAGGATCAATACTAACTCACTATACAACACAAGCTGTTATTAAAGGACTTCTGTCAGATCACAACCATTACTCTATTTCAAATGATTCGTTTATTTTGTTCCCTATTCTGTTATTTTAATATTCATATATATATACAATATTTTCTAGCAGCACTGAGAAATCAGAGCGGAAAAGTTGACTTCATGTACGACATTTATTCACTCACTGAGTCTGTTTCTGTTGGGCTGAACGATATGATAAAGATATTATAGACCAATATTATATCTTATGTTTTATTCACTATACTTTACAACCAGAGGTCAGAGTTCAGAGGTCAGAGGTCAGCAACCTGCAGCTCTTCAGCTCCTCTCCAGTGGCTCCGTGTGGAGTTTTAAAAATGGAAATGAATAACTGTTTTTTGTTTACATTTTCATTTTTAGTTATCATTGTTGTAGGTCTATGGTACGACGGAGTATTAGGAACACATTGAGGGAAAAAAATAAATCTGAGATTTAGAGAATAAAGTCAGAATATTACAAGAATCAAGTCAGAATATTATAAAGTAGTAATTTTACATGTTATTTTCTTTTTTTCTCCTAAAGTTATGACTTTATTCTCGTAATATTACGACTTTATTCTCGTTAGTTACGACTTTTTTTTCTCGTAATATTCTGACTTTATTCTGTAAATCTCAGATGTTTTTTCCCTCAATGTGACCCTAATACTCCGTAGTACATTAACACTTTTTCCCTCACTGCATTAGACTTATATTCTATATACTTAGACTATAAACTGTGTTACCTTCATCACAATGATCAAATGTTTTGCGGCTCCAGACAGACTTTTGCCTAAAATGACTCTTTTGATAGTAAAGGTTGCTGACCTCTGACCCCTGACCCCTGACCCCTGCTTTAGAACTGCACATGAGGAAAATATGCGATAACATTGTTGGATATCGAGATAACAATATTTCTTGTGATAAACAAACAGATATTAAACTCAGTTCTGCTGCTTACAACTAATTTCTTGTTGAATTAAAGAAATGAAAAGAAATGTCAACACTCTTTACTTGAACAAACTGAACACAAAGCAGAATGATAGTTAATAATAATAATAATAATAATAATAACAATAATAATAATAATAATTACATTTTAAAGTGCAGTTTTCTACTGATACTCTCTTTAAATCCCTGAGTAAAACATCACTGTCTTTTGTGATGTGTTTATCGCACAGATTGACATTGTGATGACGATAAAAAACGGTATATTGTGCAGCCCGACTATACACAAGCAATGAGGTCATGTCAGTTTGACGCGGCGTCGCCACGGCGACCAGCTGAGCATCCCGCCTACACTGAGGGAGAACTGTATCTGCAGAGGAAAGGACCCGGAACAGTCCAACCATGCAGTGGGAATGAAATCTCATCAGGTAATGGTCCAGTCACTGGTATTGATTTATAATCCCAGCAGATATATTCTGATAGAATCATCATTTTGTGCAGTGAGGGAGTAAACGTGTGGTTTTATTGGTCAGTGTTTGGCTTCAGGACTCTCAGCAGCCTCCCGATCTTTACTGAGGAGGTGTTTACGCTCCAACAGTGATTCATCGTGTGCAGCTGAAGGTAGCTGAGAGCTGATGAAATCATCAACACCTCCAAATATCTCATCACAGATCATAAAGTGTTGATGCAGCACAGCGCTGCTATTACATGCTCACTTTCCCTCTGCTGCAGCCTGCTCTCCGACTCTCTCCAACACAAACACACTGAGGTAAAGTGTGTGTCTGCGGTAAGCCGGCGCCTGAATGCATTAGAGAGCAGGTGAGGAAGAACCGGGACCGATAAATGATGGAGCATCTGAGCACCGATAGGCTGACTCCTATTAATGAGGGCCGGCGTTCACTCGGCTTCATCAAAGTGGTGACCTATGAAATATTAAAGGGAGCTGGACGGCAGAACAACACGGAGCAACAGAGGGGGGGGGGGGGAGAGAGGGAGAGAGGGGGAGAGAGAGGGGGAGAGAGAGAGGGGGGGAGAGAGAGAGAGGAGCAACAGAGGGCTGAGAGAGGGGGGGGGGGGGGGGAGAGGGAGAGAGAGAGAGAGAGGGGAGAGAGAGAGAGAGAGGAGGAAGAGAGGGGGGGGGGGAATAAAGAGAGAGAGTCAGGAGGAGCAACAGAGAGCTGAGAGAGAGAGAGAGAGAGAGAGAGGGAGAGAGGGAGAGAGAGAGAGGGGGAATAAAGAGGGAGACGGGAGGAGCAGCATCGCTGACTCCAGGAAGGATTCTGGGAAAAAACTCACATCAGCGTCTCAGAAACTGAGGCAGCAAAACCAGAATCGACACTAACGGCTGCAAAGACGGAGACGAGGAGAGAGAGGAGTCTGAGAGGAGTCGGAGAGGAGTCCGAGAGGAGTCCGAGAGGAGTCCGAGAGTCTGAGAGGTTTACAGATATAGATCAACACGTTCAACCATGTCACTCAGCAGTTCATATTACACATCAACACCCTCAGGATGATGAACTCTGGTCATCTAGCAGCATCATCAGCAGTGAGGCTATCTAAACAGATCCAGAGTCAGAGAGAGAGAGAAGATATTATCAGGTCTAGATGTCTCAGGTTTTGAAGCACTGAAGGATTCTGGGGGATTGTTGGTGCTACCAGAACATATTTGTGGTCACAGCGTTTCCTTTCTGTCTCTCTCTCCACTTCACTACCTTCCAACCTGTGGTTGTTATGTGTTTTCCTCTCATTTTAGACATATGTTATAGACTTCCTGTGAGATTTGAGTCTTGAGGTTGGTTTCCGTACAGCAGAGACTCATTGTCACAGTCACTGTGATTTAAACATTAGATCTAACTAGATCTGGTACAACTTTAACAACTCTTACAGCACTTCAGCCTCTCAAGTGTAAATTCACAATGTCTCTAAATAAAGATGCTTTATAACTCTTACACTGAGTACTTATGACTAAAGTCTCAAATGTCCCATTTCTAACACATCTCTTATGGAAGATCTTTATCTTCTGGTAATAATCCCGCAGCCTCCAGAGGTCTCTTTCCTCCCACATCTCCTCTCCTGCTGCTGACGAGCCGCTCACAGTGGCTCAGCAGCTCCATTCCCACCTGTGACGGTGTGATTTTAAATCCTCTGCTCCTCCCTCTGACTTACAGCGTAGATCTAATATTAGCTGTGACTCTGAGGGGGGGCTCCATCAGTCTGCTGTATGAGGAGGAAAATAACACTATTCCTCATTCCTGTAGAGAGTTCTCTCTGCAGTAACCAGTGCTTTGATCATGAACGTCCTCCAGGACCGTGAACACGTCTGTAACCTCTTGTCCTCCGTCCTCCGTCCTCTCAGAGATAAGGACACTTCCTCTTTGTCCGGGCGTGGCCCCGGGACGAGGCTGTCTTTAAGATTAAAGAGGAAGGCTTCCTCCACACTCTGCTCTCACAATGGGTCGGGTTCAAAGGTGCAATGTTGAGGCCGAGAGGAGATAGTTTTGTAAAGAACTGGGCTACACTGAGCTACAGCTACACTGGGCTACAGCTACACTGAGCTACAGCTACACTGAGCTACAGCTACACTGAGCTACAGCTACACTGGGCTACAGCTACACTGAGCTACAGCTACACTGAGCTACAGCTACACTGAGCTACAGCTACACTGGGCTACAGCTACACTGGGCTACAGCTACACTGGGATACAGCTACACTGAGCTACAGCTACACTGGGCTACAGCTACACTGAGCTACAGCTACACTGAGCTACAGCTACACTGGGATACAGCTACACTGGGCTACAGCTACACTGGGATACAGCTACACTGAGCTACAGCTACACTGAGCTACAGCTACACTGGGATACAGCTACACTGGGCTACAGCTACACTGGGATACAGCTACACTGAGCTACAGCTACACTGGGCTACAGCTACACTGGGCTACAGCTACACTGGGATACAGCTACACTGAGCTACAGCTACACTGGGCTACAGCTACACTGGGCTACACTGGGCTACAGCTACACTGGGCTACAGCAACACTGGGCTACAGCTACACTGGGCTACACTGGGCTACAGCTACACTGAGCTACAGCTACACTGGGCTACAGCTACACTGAGCTACAGCTACACTGAGCTACAGCTACACTGGGCTACAGCTACACTGTGCTACAGCTACACTGGGCTCCCCCTCCATCAGCAGATATAAAGCATACAGTACCACTAAGCGCTGCCTGAATGTCTCACGGTGGGATTCAAAAGGACATACGTGAGGAGTCACAGTGAATGTTGTGAAGCCTGACATCAGCAGACAGTCCATGGTGTAGATCTGTCTGAGGCTGCTCCCTCTTCAGTCCACGTCCTCATGAATCTGTCTGAGTCATGTAAGACACGGCGTTAAGCTGAAGGAACATTAATTGTCTAAAAGAGGATTCAGCTGTCTGGAGAGTGATCCGACCACCCAGTCTGCCCCGCTAATCCCCCAGAGTGGAGCCGCTCGGCCAGGATTTAGTCCAGCATTTAGTCCAACATTTAGTCCAGCATTTAGTCCAACATTTAGTCCAACATTCAGTCCAACATTTAGTCCAACAATTAGTCCAACATTTAGTCCAACATTTAGTCCAACATTTAGTCCAACATTTAGTCCAACAATTAGTCCAACATTTAGTCCAACATTTAGTCCAACTTTTAGTCCAACATTCAGTCCAACATTTAGTCCAACAATTAGTCCAACATTTAGTCCAACAATTAGTCCAACATTTAGTCCAACATTTAGTCCAACATTCAGTTCAACATTTAGTCCAACATTTAGTCCAACATTCAGTCCAACATTTAGTCCAACATTTAGTCCAACAATTAGTCCAACATTTAGTCCAACAATTAGTCCAACAATTAGTCCAACATTTAGTCCAACATTCAGTCCAACAATTAGTCCAACATTTAGTCCAACAATTAGTCCAACATTTAGTCCAACAATTAGTCCAACATTTAGTCCAACATTCAGTTCAACATTTAGTCAAACATTTAGTCCAACATTTAGTCCAACATTTAGTCCAACAATTAGTCAAACATTTAGTCCAACATTCAGTCCAACATTTAGTCCAACATTTAGTCCAACATTTAGACCAACATTTAGTCCAACAATTAGTCCAACATTTAGTCCAACATTCAGTCCAACAATTAGTCCAACATTCAGTCCAACATTAAGTCCAACATTTAGTCCATCATTTAGTCCAACATTTAGTCCAACATTTAGTCCAACATTTACTCCAACATTCAGTCCAACATTTAGTCCAACATTTAGTCCAACATTTAGTCCAACATTTAGATCAACATTTATACCAACATTCAGTCCAACATTTAGTTCAACATTTAGTCCAACATTTAGTCCAACATTTAGATCAACATTTATACCAACATTCAGTCCAACATTTAGTTCAACATTTAGTCCAACATTCAGTCCAAAATTTAGTCCAAAATTTAGTCCAACATTCAGTTCAACATTCAGTTCAACATTTAGTCCAACATTCAGTCCAACATTTAGTTCAACATTTAGTCCAACATTCAGTCCAAAATTTAGTCCAAAATTTAGTCCAACATTCAGTTCAACATTCAGTTCAACATTTAGTCCAACATTCAGTCCAACATTTAGTCCAACATTTAGTCCAACATTCAGTCCAACATTCAGTTCAACATTTAGTCCAACAATTAGTCCAACAATTAGTCCAACATTTAGTCTAACAATTAGATCAACATTTAGTCCAACATTTAGTCCAACATTTAGATCAACATTTAGTCCAACATTTAGTCCAACATTCAGTCCAATTTCAGTTCACATTTAGTCCAACATTAGTCATACAATTAGTCCATACATTTAGTCTAACAATTAGTTCAACATTTAGTCCAACAATTAGTCCACATTTAGATCCACAATTAGTCCAACATTCGTCCAATCAGTACCATTTAGATCCAACATTTAGTCCAACATTTTGTCCAAACATTGAGATCAACATTTGCAAGTCAGTCAATTTAGTCCAAACAATTAGTCCAACATTTAGTCCAACATTTCAGTCCAACAATTAGTCAACAATTAGTCCAACATTTAGTCCAACATTTAGTCAAACATTTAGATCCAACATTTAGTCCAACATTTAGTCCAACATTTAGTCCAACATTCTAGTCAACACTTAGTCCAACATTTAGTCAACATTTAGTCAACATTAGTCCAACATTTAGTCCAACATTCAGTCCAACAATTAGTCCAACAATTAGTCCAACATTTAGTCCAACAATTAGTTCAACATTTAGTCCAACAATTAGTCCAACATTTAGTCCAACATTTAGTCCAACATTCAGTCCAACAATTAGTCCAACATTTAGTCCAACATTTAGTCCAACATTCAGTCCAACATTTAGTCCAACATTTAGATCAACATTTAGTCCAACATTTAGTCCAACAATTAGTCCAACATTTAGTCCAACATTTAGTCCAACATTTAGTCCAACATTTAGATCAACATTTAGTCCAACATTTAGTTCAAGATTTAGTCTAACATTCAGTCCAACATTTAGTCCAACATTTAGTCCAACAATTAGTCAAACATTTAGTCAAACATTTAGTCCAACATTTAGTCCAACATTTAGTCCAACAATTAGTCAAACATTTAGTCAAACATTTAGTCCAACATTTAGTCCAACATTTAGTCCAACAATTAGTCCAACATTCAGTCCACATTTAGTCCAACATTTAGTCCAACATTTAGTCCAACATTTAGTCCAACATACCGCAGAGAGACTACCAGTAGGACGGTGTAATATCTGAGAGTGGACGTTCTTATTCCTTATTCCTTTCCTCACTGAGAGGAAATACCACAACAACAGATTCATCACAGTGAGCAGAATCAGTAGAGGCAGCTCTCTTATGTTATCTAGATGTGACAGTCTGCCTTTAAGCACAGACCCAGGGTCAGTAGATGAATTAATACACCAGATGAACGCTGATATTATGAAAGGATTAATGTTATCAGACGTACATCACACCACCACGGCCCTCACACCGGTAGTGTTCCTCTATAAACCACATCAAGGACACAGCACCGAACATTTAGAGCTGTGAAATCAGTTCTACGGGTTCCACCGCTCCTGATGAAGACACTCTTCAGTTACAGAAGTAGGAGCTGGGAGAATAAAGGTTCACACCTCTTCTTCTTTCACACCTCCACACACTTGACCGATCGCTGCGTGATGCACTAAAGTTAAATAAATTCTGATAATCAGCTCGGACACTGAAAAGAAGAGACGGTTCAGATGCTGAATCACACCTTAGCATGTAGAAGCAGCTGGACCCATGTGTGTCATCCACGGCCCGGTGCCGAACTTCAGTAGCTCAATAGGCCAGTTATGGATTCTAAATCCCCAAAAAAAGAAAAGTCTCGGAGGAAAATAGAGAATATAATAGTTTGTGGACAGATTCAACAACAAAACAAGTAATATTTAAAGACATTTCCAGAACAAGCAGACTGGATTTGCTGAAAAGTCAGCAGCAGCTTCCAGCCAACTACTATCTACTGCATCAGACTTAAAGGAACAGTCTGTAACATTTTGAAGGATCTATTGGCAGAAAAGGAATATATTAACATTATGTTTTCTTTAGTGTATAATCACCTGAATTGTGTTTTCTTTACCTCAGAATGAGCCATTTATATCTACAGTACATCAGCAGCAGGTCCTCTATCAACGCCCATGATGCACCGCCATGTTTCTACGGTAACCCAGAACAGGAAAACCAAACTCCATAACGTTACTCGCTCCCGTCGCCGCCGCTGCTCTCTCTCTCTTGCTTCACCACTCACTCTAAGCACTCTAAGCACTCTAAGCACTCTACTCTTACAACACCAACGCCATTTTTTTGGCCTAAAATGGCTCTTTGATAGTAAAGGTTCCTGACTCCTGGTTTAGGTAATTAATGGGAAACACTAGAACCTCAACCACAACGTGATACACAGATATCCACCAACAGACCGTGATGCTCTTGGTACCAGCACCACCAGTGTTCTGGTTCTAAGCTGTATTCATAGTAAACACAACGAGATGCCCACTGATTGAGTCACACTTGCATGGTGGTGAACATGCATTCTGTCATCCGCCTTTTTAGGTCTATTTCTGTGCATGTAGGCTAAGTGGAAGACAAGAGCAAGAGAAAAAGCCCGGGGCGAGCTGAGCCGAGCCGAGCCGAGCCGCGCAGAGGCCAGAAGTAATCGCAGCACAGATGAATTTGCCAAATAGGCGTTCTGCTGCAGCTGAAGGCAGTTTTCCCTCCTCACAGGGGAACAACACGGGATGATCCGTCTTCATACTACAGTCTAACTTAATGTGTTCATGCATAATTAATGCCTGTTTCCAAGGAAATGGATGTTTAACACACCCATTCTTAAAGATACCAGTGGAGGATTTACAACTTCAACAACCTACTCATCATGAATCACAGC
Source organism: Sebastolobus alascanus (assembly GCA_916701645.2). Lineage (NCBI taxonomy): Eukaryota > Metazoa > Chordata > Actinopteri > Perciformes > Sebastidae > Sebastolobus > Sebastolobus alascanus. The sequence continues at coordinate 290,960 of CAKAOJ020000265.1, forward strand.
GACGGGGCTTTAATTTAACGTTTGCTCTCTCTGCATCCGTAAAAACAGGACACTCATGTCGGATCTGAAACCACGAAAACTTCCTCAATGATTCACATCATGTTGATTTTAACACTCATTAAGATTACAGGATGCACACAGATTAACAACGCTGTGACTTCACCACCAGAACCAGGAAGAGGACCGAGCCTGGAACCGGTGATAACACATGAATGATAGTGTGGAACCACGAGGTGGGAGTTCAGGCTTCTAGAAAATTCTACTTTATTTCTCCTTTAATCCAACACAGAAAACACGGCCTATATGGACCTGATAGACTACGAGGCTCAGTAGGCCGTGAGCTCACCTGATCCTGGTCCACTATGAGCTCACCTGATCCTGATCCACAACAGTTTCTGAAAGTTTTTTTTATAATTTCCTGTCAGGTATAGTTTAGATGAAATGTTGATCTTTTCATAGACTTTATTGTGATACAGGACAGAATATAGACATCTGGTTATTATGGGCTAGAATATGATGCGTCCTCTTGTGTTCTAATAATATAATATAATTCATCATTCTTCAAATATTGCGATAAACAGTAGGCTGTGTTTTAAGAGTCGCTGTGCTTTCCCGCATCAAGAGAAGGACGCGCCAAACTTAATAGAATAAAACCATTAATTTATGGAAAACATGATAATCGGCCCAATCGCATTAAAACATAACTGAAGTTAAGAGCTTGTCTTCTTCAGTCGGACTCACTCTTCGGTTCGGCGCACAGATACAACACCCTGCACCACTCCATCCAATAATACAACCGCTTTCCCTGTTTGACTCACCTGTTTAATTCCGCCTGAATCACCGGGCTTGTGCTGCGGTGCGTCGCCTCTTTACGAAGCTCTGATTTAATATAAATAACCGCTTCTCACCTTTCACACACATGCCGAATTAATCACAGTGATTTATGTGTTTAGAATAAACTATGCAGCGTTTCATCAGCAGTCTGCTCACAACGCGAGGTGAAGAAAACCTTAAATTGAGACTTTTTACAGCGGAGTTCTGAACTGGTGAAGATGGACGTCGCTCTGCATGTAGGAACCAAAGCAAAGAAGACAGGACATGAAACCCGTTACCGGGTACTCACGGTGCAACGGAGCTCTCTGCTAAAGCCAACCGGGTCCGGCTCACTGCGCTCCTGCTCCTGCTCCTGCTCCTGGTCCTGGTTCTGCTCCTGGTCCTGGTTCTGGTCCTGCTCCTGCTCCTGGTCCTGGTCCTGGAGGAGTGGAGGAGGAATCACTGGGCTTGGTGTCTGCCTCCTCTCATTGGACAGGAGCGGAGAGGTGCGCGCAGTAATGAAGGGCGCATTATGCGCATTAAGGGCGCAGTTGGCACCAGCTGATAGCTGATTGGACACGCTGGCTCCACAGAGACAGATAACCCGGTTCTGTCTGTGCGGGACTCTGGAGCTTTATAGAGCAACACAACCACACGCTCCTGAGTCACATCAGAACATATTATTATTATTATAATATATATAATATTATAATAATAATATGTTCTGATTATTAGGGGAGACTCTACAGGTGAGTGGAGTAAAAACTATTAAACTTCTCCACCTGATTACTGACAATAACACAATGTTATGAAATGTTGTGTTTAAATATGCAAATGCGGCTTTATCTTATTAAAAGCCTAACCAGGGACAAGGTCTGCAAATTAGCTCTGGCTAGAAGTCCTATATGCATTGGTTGCACTTTTATTAAGTGTAACAATGCCTATGTATTGTCCCTGTCAAATAAACTAATAAATTAATTAAATAAAAATATGTGCATAAATTTCCAGAAGAGAAATGTGAAGATTGGATAAAGTTATTGTGGTTTCATTTTGTTGACATATTAGAGTCAAGAGATATCTCTGTGTATCACTCCAGAAATCAGAAAATAGCCTGCTGTCAACAGTCATTAAATAAAAAAATCAATTTTCTCCATGTTTTTAGGATTAAATGTTGTATAAATCAGCTTCTGGATGAACAAACCTCTCAGAAGAAACCTTCAGGAAGGAAACTGGATGGAAGAGCTGCTGAGGATTTCTGGCTCAGAGTCTGAGAGAAAAGGATCAACTAACATATGGATTATATGATTCTGTACATTTTGAATATTTAACAGATATCACCATGAAATGACGGTGTGTTTGATGATGCTCGTTTCTATCCGGTTGTTTATTTATAACAATTTAACTGTGATATATCTATAATTAGAGAATGTTATCAGATGTATTATAGTCTGAATCCAGCAGTAGATTATGTTTAATACAGTAAACAGGTGATCATCTGGTTGATATTCATGTATTTTATGATGCATCACAGTGTGTTTTACAGTTTGACTGTTACAGCATCATCTATGATGAGAATCTAACACTCTGATATTTCCTCTCAATTATCCAGGAAGCAGCAGATTAATGAACTAACTAAACAGCAGTCAGAGATGTGATTTACTGCACGTTGTTGTTGCAGCTCGTTGCTCTGTGAAAAACCAACACATCTGCATCCCTCCACATCTGGATTTAATAACTCTTCTATTAACATTCCTCCGTCTCCTGGAGCCGTAAATCTGGACTTTGAGGAAACTCATTAGAGTTTAATAGTTTCAGACGTTCCACATAAACATCATTTAATCAGAGCTACACATGATACACCCCCCCCCCCCCTCTCCCCCCCCTCCCCACCTCTTCTCTTAACAACAGCTAATACCTTTATTAATATTAATATGAATGGGATTAATAACTGAAGCCATAACATAAATCTTTATGAGCTCCAAGTTTCACAGCGATGGAGGAAAGAATAATTTAACTGGTTAACATCTGTTAACATCTGTTAACATCTGTTAACATCTGTGCTTATTGTGTCATATTTCATCCACATGTTGACTTTTATCTGCCGCTGCATCACATCAAAGCTTAAAGGAACAGTCCGACATCGTCCACACGTTTTTATTCTCTATTTGTTTTCTCTGAACATATTCACTTATTTCATCATTGGAGGCCTCTGTTCGTGTCCCGTGTGATACCAACACTCAACGCTGACTTATTCTCAGCTACGTACGTTAAAGAACTGAACGTTAAAGTACATTTTCTACACATTCAGTCTATTGAATCTGTTTTGGTCAGAAGTTTTTAAGAATCACAGCACTGAAGCAAATAACAAAAGGGTGGAAAAAAAACTAAACCCCCAGATTTTATAAAATGGAAAAGTTTGATTCAAGAAGTAAAAGTTATGGAAAAGGGAACTCACAAAATATGGAATATAAAGGATGTTTTTGAGAAGAGATGGACTCTGACAGAAGGTACACATGGGTTAGCACGCACATATACATATGCCCCCTTTTTTTATTAACGTATTTGTTTATTTAATTTATTATTATTATTATTATTACTTTTTTTCTCTTTGTATTATTAATTTTACTTTTTTTATTATTTTATTCTATTCTTTTTTTAAAATTTAATTTCACTTTTGAATGCTGATTATTGTGTTTGTTTCTAAGCTCAACTACTTAAAGATCAGTTTATAAACTATTGTAATTCCGAACTGTAAATTGCAGATATGAAAACAACCTCGAGAAAAAAAGGAGGAAAAAATAAAAGTATAAAAAAATGAATAAATAAAGTACTTAACTTACAATACGTAACAAGTACAAGTGTGTACTCATTTTAACCCAAACCATGGTTTTAGTAGTAGAAGTAGTTCTTGTTTTGAATGGTCTGGTAGGGAATGACTGGATGTCACTGAAGTCTCCGTCACACTGTGATGAAGCTTTATTTCATATCACTGATCTGAGCTCAGCTGCTTCCTGTTCCATTAGGAACATGTGATCTGTATCTGTATCTGTACAGGCTAATGTAGACTGGATGTTCTCGTTAGTACTACTGGAGATCTATAAAAGCTGAACAAGCTGAAACCTGTTGGTCTGAAAATAAAGTCTTTCTATATACAAGTGTTGCTGGAGATCGAGCCGTTCTCCGTGCAACACTGGGAGTACTGGTGAAGCTGGACCAGTAGATATAATCATCATAATCATATCATAATAACCTCCTTTATTTCACGCTCCACGTCAGTGAAGGAAACCTTTCGGTGTTGGAGGTGTTGTTGTTGCACACTGAACACACTGCGGGTGTCTGTGTGGCAGAAATCAGCTGCTGGAAATCAGCCAGTTAGAAGAAAGTGGAGCTGCACATGCTCAGCACACATCTCATTTATTCAAGTTCTTTTATACGGTATCTATCTCTATAAGATAGTCCTCCACGCTGTCCTGGGATCAGTCCCGAGATCAGGAATGATCCATTCTTCACCCAGCAGGTGCTGATCTGAGGATAGAGTCCCATCATTGTTGGTTTTGTTTCCAGCATCCCGCAGCAGCACAACGCAATGAGTCATGTTATGAATGAGAAATATGTGACTGAGCTGATCTGGAGTCAGACAAGAAGAGTTCACAGCAGAGGAACAAACACACTGAGGCGCTCCTTCACTCCTGCTCTACGGAGGCCCAGAGGGGCCAACACAGGAGAGCTACGGAGGCCCAGAGGGGCCAACACAGGAGAGCTACGGAGGCCCAGAGGGGCCAACACAGGAGAACTACTGAGGCCCAGAGGGGCCGACACAGGAGAACTACGGAGGCCCAGAGGGGCCGACACAGGAGAACTACGGAGGCCCAGAGGGGCCGACACAGGAGAACTACGGAGGCCCAGAGGGGCCGACACAGGAGAACTACGGAGGCCCAGAGGGGCCGACACAGGAGAACTACGGAGGCCCAGAGGGGCCGACACAGGAGAACTACGGAGGCCCAGAGGGGCCTACACAGGGGAACTACGGAGGCCCAGAGGGGCCGACACAGGAGAACTACGGAGGCCCAGAGGGGCCAACACAGGAGAACTACGGAGGCCCAGAGGGGCCGACACAGGAGAACTACTGAGGCCCAGAGGGGCCGACACAGGAGAACTACGGAGGCCCAGAGGGGCCGACACAGGAGAACTACGGAGGCCCAGAGGGGCCGACACAGGAGAACTACGGAGGCCCAGAGGGGCCGACACAGGAGAACTACGGAGGCCCAGAGGGGCCGACACAGGAGAACTACGGAGGCCCAGAGGGGCCGACACAGGAGAACTACTGAGGCCCAGAGGGGCCGACACAGGAGAACTACGGGACTCATCAAACGCTCCGTTCAGGAACACACTCATCTCAGTCGGACATGTTGCCTTCAAAATAAAAGACAGAAAGCTGTGAGAACACAATGGAAGAGTCATCATTTAGAAATGATACCTTCCTAAAATATGATGCATTACTACTGAACTCTATCCTAACACTATAATCTATAATCTATAATCTATAATCTATAATCTATAATCAATAATCTATCCATGTACTTCCACCAATCACAATAACATTAAAGAGCAGCTAGTTCAGATCAGACTGTGTTAACATTGATGAGTTATCATGTGCAATATTACTTCCTTTTATGTTTATTTATTACTTTACCTTTTTTATTTTACTCATCTTATTTACTCATTTTACTAAATGTATCTTACTTTATTGTTATTCTATTCAGACTCTGGTGATAGAAATACTACTTTTTATTTTATACACTTCGACTTGTTGTAATTTTGAGGAATCTGGCTCAATAATTTCCTTCAGGATTAATAAAGTTCTATCTTATTTTATTTTATCTTATCTTAGTGCACGTGCAGCTGATAGCAGCCAAACAACATCCAACAATCACTGACTGTCAACTGATGTGATGTAATCAGATTACTTGTGAATTTGCACCACTTCAGTAAAATCTCATCTAAATGATTATTATCTAATCTAACAAGTTTAGTGTATGCAGTAAATAATGTGGATTAATCCGCCGCTGAAAATAGTCCCTGATAAATTCACTTTTTTCCTTCCTGTTTTCTGTTTAATGTCTGATAAAACCACCGTGATCAGCTGTTTTATAAATAATTAAACTATATATTAGTGAGGTGATTTTAACGTCTTCAGTAGGAACCAAGGAGCTGAGAGCCTCAGAGAGAGGAGGGAACCTGAAACTGAAGGTCTTTAAAGGGCTTCTAAAAGACATGGAAACAAGCACATCTGGCTGCAGATGTTTTAATGCTGATGAATGTTTTTTGACACCTTATGATTCTGTAATTTGTCTTCGTTTTCAGTTGTTAAGTTTGTTTTATGTCTGCGACCGTGTAACTGTGCTGCTGCCGATCTCGGCCAGGACATTGCTGGAAGAGAGATTTTTACTCCTGGTTAAATAAAGGTTAAATAAAATAAAAGTATTGAGGGACGGACTAACACATTGGTGGAAGAAAAACTAGAGAATAACACCAGCCTCATCCTATAATAATATTCATTATGTGAGTTTATAATGTGCAGAAACATGAACAAATGATATAAATTATGATTTGTTCAGGTTGATTCTCAGAGATCAGTGAGACGAACTAAACGCAGCCTCGAAGATGGAATTTAATGTAAAAACTCTGAGGAGATGAAAGCATGTATAATAATGTATAAAGCCTCATTAGACACTAAACAAGTATTATAAGTATAAGTAAGTAGTATACTGTATAACTCTATAACAATAATATTCATATTCATAGTTTGCTACTGGTGAATACTCACTAATGTTGGTGCTATTAGTCCCGGTTCTCCACAGTCTCTATGAACGCTGGAGCTGGAACCGCTGATCAGATATAACAAATACAAATCCATCATTTACAGTGACAATAAAAAGCTGCATTTTGTATAAATCCACTGTTAGTGTTGGAGCTATCGGAGCATCTCACTCACTGAATTATCTCCGTTCTTCACTCATATTGAGTCACGGTTCTCGTGCAGCCAGCGATACACAGTAAAGTCTATTAGAGCCTTTTTCTTAACAAAAGTGCCTTTAATTGTATTTAGTGTGACTATTCCTACGTCTGGAACCTGCTTAGTCAGTATATATAAAACAAATCAATGAGATAATGTAAAAGAACAGCTATATAATGTATCTTTAAACAGTTAATTAGCTGTGAAATTACTTAAAAGTGTGTTTTTCATTAACACTACAAAGCTGTAGATTTAAAATGTTAATTTTACAGTAACGTATACTCTTTACTGATATTTTATTTTCTTTCTTAACAGATTTTATATCTATCTTTTTGTTTTGTAATTCACCAACAATGAACGTTCGTTGTACGTGTTATTTTATTTATTTAAGGAGCAGAAGAATGTGTTGATATAAAGATGATATCTCTGCTTCTGATGCATCAGTTTCATCCTTTTTTAAAAAAACGTGAGTCAGACGATGAGAAAGACGACACGAGAACACATTCCCCCGTCGATGAACTTGGTTTTCTATGCAACCTTTTTCAGGTGTTATTATTTCTAATGACAAAAGTTCCTGTAGTTCATTTAAAAGCTGACTTATTTAGTGATGTAACGTGTTCGACCTGCAGCTGTCCAGGATTACGATTTCTGTGTTTTGTGTTTTTAATTCTCCGTCAGAAGTTGAGAGTTTCTGCAGAGAGACTTGTTGCAGCCTGGTCCTTTAATCCTCCTCCTTCCTGTCTGTGTCTGCTGTTGACTTTAAGACGTCCTCAGCTGCTGACGAAGACGCTCTCAGCGTCTCCGTCCAACGCCAGCTTCTGTCTGGCGGAGCAGGAATGTAAGACAGCCGACATGTCCGTTAACACTGCAGGCAGAATAGGTCTGTACCTGTCATAGACAATCTGAAGACCACCTGAACCTCGTCCACTGCTCCGTATACTCCGTATACAACAACCAGCTCTGATTACGTCTCATTTAACACTGTGCTCTGCTCACAGTCTCCATTATTAATGAGTCCTAATGGCAGCACTGAAGCCGCCGCTATTGATTAGGTTTTTCTTACCTCTGATCTAATCATAGCGAAGGCTTCAACTCTTCTACATCTTCTATCAGATCAGTTTAGTCTCTTCTACATCTTCTATCAGAGCAGTTTAGTCTCTTCTACATCTTCTATCAGAGCAGTTTAGTCTCTTCTACATCTTCTATCAGAGCAGTTTAGTCTCTTCTACATCTTCTTCTATCTACACTTTAAGACATAATTACATAATTGTGAGACACTAATTAAAATACGTTATGAGAAAGTTTACAGTATTATGAGAAACAGTGAGATGGAGTCAGAAACAGATATTTAACTATATGAAAATAGTCCATAACATGTTGATGTGCCGACTGACGATAGTTTGATAATATTTTCCTTCAGCCGGTGGCTCCGCGGCGCCCTGACAAGATGTTCATTTACATGGATCAGTGGCGTTGCCATGGTGATTACTGCTGATGAGTCACGGCGTGTCGGAGCTGATCTTATTCTCAGAGCAGCACGATGAGAAGATCCTGAAAATAGACGAGTGGGGATGATCGTGGAGGCGTCGGTAGAAACGAGGCACCGGTTGATTATTATCACGTTATGAGCTCCAACACATAGAAGCTTCACATTATTAATTCATTAGAATAATTACTATTACTCCATGATTTATCCCTATGTGATTTATGGTAATATTGTTTACCCCTCCAATCTTTATCAACTTTATTTGTTGTAAAAAACAATCTGTAAGATCGGCGACTGTGTTAAACTCTTCTGTTCAGTTTATGACATAAATACGTGTGTTTATATATAAATATATGTTCTTGCCTTCTTCTCTACCGTCATCGTTTAAATCTAATTCTCAAATTCATTCCCATAATACCAGACAGGTTAATCATCTTCACCAAAACACGACCAGTACTCCCTCAGATATCGTGGTGTTTAAATATAGAACACTAAAATACATGTTATCAAGAGCTTGTTATCCTTAAAACATTATCATCACATTTAATTCATGATGTCTAATTATCTTTTGATATGTTTAAATATGTTTTCTATTTTTCTCTGTTCTGTTTTTTAATGTATTTTATAGTTTTTATTGGATTGCTTTCCACTGTTTGGTTAGTTTTTCTGCTCATTTTGTTGCTTCTTCTTGTTGTATTTTGAAATGAAAAACTTTCTTCCTTTGTGCAGTTTTTATGTGCGTGTGAATAAATGAAAGTTAAACTCTGCTGATGGTTAAATGAACTGTTTATTCGTGAGGAGGAAACATGGATAATAAAACTGAGAGGATACCGTTACAGTCAGTGGTTGAGCGGAGTGACGGGTACCGGGTGTGTTCCCGGGGGGGGGGGTGACCGGGGAAGAGCTGTTAGCTGTTAGCTGTTAGCTGTTAGCTGTTAGCTGTTAGCTGTTAGCTGTTAGCTGTTAGCCGTTAGCTGGGACCTTGCTCTTCTTCCTGCCTCATCCTCTTCCTCAGCTGCTCACCGATATCAACCAGAGGATTCATTTTAGCTGAGAGCGTCTTCACTGCGTCGCTAAACCGGCTGGTCTCTGATTCCCTACGATAAAGGAAAAACACACACAGGTTGTGAAGGATAGGATAATATATATATATGTAATATGAAATATAAAAATATTCTTCTGATAATATGAAAAGCAGCTTACAGGAGTTTACGTTTCTGTGACTGTTTCATCTGACTGAAATCTGTTGGCTCGGGTCTCTTCACCGGCCTGGAGGGACGAGACAAAGACGGGGACATCGTTTACATTCAGGACTACAACATAATAATAATAATAATAATAATAATAATAATAAATATAATAATAATAACAATAATAAAATAATAAAATAATAATAATAATAATAACAATAATTAAATAATAATAATAATAATAATAATAATAATTATAATACTAATGATAATAATAATAGGACATTCCATGGGAACGCTAACCCAACCGACAGGTATAAAACATCAAACACTTTACTGCACGTTTTTATCCAGATGATATCTGCTGATTAAACAGATATTATATTAAACATTAAACATGTTTGTGCTCCTAAAGCAGCTGGAGGCTCATCAGTCCGGCTGCTGTACGTGCTGCTCTGGGATCAGATTCACTCTCAAGGACACGAGAAACGGGATCATTATGGAGGACAACACTTGATGCCAACCAGAGCGGCGGGTCACCTCGGCACTTACACTTTGTTCTTCCTGCTCTTGCGGCGAGCGGCGGGGGCCGAGGTGGCGGCGGGGGGGGCCACGAGCTGACAGAGCTCCGGCAGGGCGTCGGCCAGCGGCCTCATGTCTCCGACCACCGGCGTGGCCGCTCTGCGAGCCTCGGCCGCCTGCTGCTCCTTGGCCTGTTTAATGGAGCTGATCTCTGAGGAGGCAGATGGGGGGGGGGTGATAGTGATGATAGTGTTCATACAAAGCTACTAAAACCATATTACTAACACATTATTCTAATGGACACTAATATCTACAGAACGCAGAGCTCATGGACGGACTGTAGTCTGAGAGAGGAACGGTTAACTTACTGCTTTTATGTGTATGCATGTTTTATTTTATTAATTTAATTGTATTATTTATTTAATAAAATGTTTGTTTACTGGCTTTTTTATCTTTTATTTATTTACTTTTATTTTATCTATTTATTTTGCTTTTGGTTATTTACATTATTTTTTAATTTTATTTGATTAATTTTATTTTATTATTTATTTTATTAATTATGTGTTTGCTGGCTTTTTTTTAATCTTTTATTTATTTACTTTTATTTTATCTTTGTTTAATTTAATTATTTTGATTTTGGATATTTACATTATTTTATATTTTTTTTATTAATTATGTGTTTGCTGGCTTCTTTATCTTTTATTTATTCATTTACTTTTATTTTGCTTTTGGTTATTTACATTATTTTATTAATTTAATTATATTATTTATTTTATGAATTATGTGTTTGCTGGCTTTTTTTTTATCTTTTATTATTTACTTTTAGTTTGTCTTTGTTTTATTTATTTATTTATTTATTTTGCTTTTGGTTATTTAGATTATTTTTTATTAATTTAATTCTATTATTTATTTTACTAATTATGTGTTTGCTGGCTTTTTTTTTTATCTTTTATTTATTTACATTTATTTTGTCTTTGTTTTACTTACTTTGCTTTTGGTTATTAATATAATTTTTTATTTTATTTTTTATTTATTTATCTTTTTTTTAATCTTATTACTGAATTTTGAACCATCATTCCCTGTGTAGATATGTTATTATATATTATTTTGTCTAGCCAGTGGCGGATGGGAGAAAAGTGAAAATGCTCTGTGTTAAATATCTGTGAATAATATTCTTTTTCTTAGATAAAAATATTACCAAAAAAGAAAGTTACTGCTTTTGTATGTGTATGTTGATGTATGTGTATTCTGTATGTATGTTTTATTTTATTAATTTAATTTCATTAATTATGTGTTTAATCTTTTATTTATTTACTGTTTAGTTTATCATTGTTTTATTTATTTATTTTGCTTTTGGTAATTTACATTATTTTTTATTTATTTATCTTTTTTTTTTTTTTTAAATCTTATTACTTAATTTTGAACCCTCTTTCCCTGTGTAGATCTGTTATTATATGTTATTGTGTCTAGGCAGTGGAGGGTGGTGAATAATATTCTTTTTCTTAAATAAAAATATTACCAAAATAAAACAAAGTTACTGCTTTTGTCATCCTCTGATAAACTAGAAGACACTCGGTGTTATTCACTAACGAGTGATATCTCAGAACTCACACATTAAAGTTAGAGCTGATCTTCTTTAAAACAAATGCTCTGATCACTCTGTACAATCACACCACATGACCCTTGATTACTGATATTAGACTGTAAACCCCCCCCGTCCCGTCTGAAAAAAGGTCAGATTTCTTTCTAATTTTCCTCTAATTCCTGAAAGCTGTCAGCATGGAGCCGCTCTTGGGTTTCAGCAGCCATTACCACCTAATTATACGCCTGAACAGGATACGTGTTGTGTTACCCGGGAATTGATTGGCTCAGCAGCGGCGTACGGTTACAGGCCGATCGCAATTATGGGCGATGATGGCGGCGTGATGATGATGATGATGCTGCTGCTGGTGTTGTTGGATAGTCGACTTATAATTACAGAGTGACCCAAAGACGGAGCTTCAGCTAAAAAGCCCCAAACTCAGAGACTCACTCGTCTAGCAGAAAAATGAACCGATTCTTCGATGAAAGGCTTTAATGGCCGCCGCTGCTCGCTGCTCGCCGCTCGCCGCTCGCAGTGAGAACATACACAGTGATCACAGTGTGTTTCAGAGGGGAGGCCAGAAGATTTCAACCAGAGACTGTACGTTAGGGCTGCACAATTAATCAAATATTAATCACAATCACGGTTTTGGCTTCTCACAATTAAATGATCGCCTGTGATGATGACGTTTAAAATGTGCGTTCTGCTCAGAGAAAACTGTAGTTTTCAGTGAGAAGGTTGAATAAATGCAGTTGTTTGAAGGAGATGTTTTCACAGAAATATAAAATATATATTAGAGAGAGAATCATGACCTGATTAACTTCCTAATAACAACCAGTATATGACCGCGGTGATAAAGGAGAGGATGTTGATGTGTGATGTGGAAACTCACTGTTGAGCCACCGCTCCCTCCTCTCCTTCATCTTCTCTTTCTTTGACTGGACTTTCTTCTCATCTGGAGAGAGAGAGAGAGAGAGAGAGAGAGAGAGAGAGAGAGACAGAGAGAGAGAGAGAGAGAGAGAGAGAGAGAGAGAGAGAGAGAGAGAGAGAGAGAGAGAGAGAGAGAGAGAGAGAGAGAGAGAGAGAGAGAGAGAGAGAGAGAGAGAGAGAGAGAGAGACAGAGAGAGAGAGAGAGAGAGAGAGACAGAGAGAGAGAGAGAGAGAGAGAGCGAGAGAGAGAGAGAGAGAGAGAGAGAGAGAGAGAGAGAGAGAGAGAGAGAGAGAGACAGAGAGAGAGAGAGAGAGAGAGAGAGAGAGAGAGAGAGTTAGACCCGGCTCAGCTCCACTCAGCAGTGAAGAGAAACCTCCTAATGAAACATTAGAGAGGCTCATTAATGTGTTGAGGAAACATGAAGCTGTTGGATCAGCAGCTTCTGCTGGACTTCACTGCTCCTTATGAATGAATGAATGCCTTTATTGTCATTGCACAGCTGTACAACGAAACTCTAGAGCAACTCCTCTCAGCGGTACAAAAAAGAATAAAAGAATAAAAGCAAGATAAAAAGATAAAATAGATAGACCCAACGACTCACATATATAAATAAATAAATAAACTGGTAGCAGCATAAGGTAGATAAACAATATTGCACAGTCAATGTATTGCACAAATTCCAGCAGAATATATTATATGTCCCTTATTACTGCCCACATGGATGATATCCCAGCAGCCTCTGCTGCTGATATGATGTCATTGTGCACGCAGCCTCAGGTATCCAGACGGTCCGTGAGGCAAAGCATCATGGGAGTAAAGTAAAAAAAATTCTATTAACGTTAGTCTAACGTAGTTTTATAATGTTTTTCCAGATGTTGTCATGTATGAAAAGAACCACAAAAGACACAGCATTTATACAGGAATGATTCTGTCACTGTAACCATGATCACAGGGTTAGGGTTAGGAGGTTAGAAATAAATAAATAAATAAAATAAAATAAATAATAAAATAAATAAAATAAATAAAATAAATAAAAATAAATAAAATAAATAAAAATAAGTATATTTTTCTTAAAGTATAAAGGTCAAAATAAAGAATATGTAAAGCAAAACCAACAATACACGCCGTAGGTTAGTATATAAATATAAGTGCTATTACAGTGGTGTGAACAGGATATTAAAACACATCAAGCCATGCAGTTCGTGAGTTAGTATTAAATATATAAATAGAAATAAATACATTAAAAAAATAAGTGCTATTATTTAAGAAAAGTTGTTAAGAAACTTGTATTTTGGGTTTCTACTAGAACATGTTTACATGCTTTAATAATGTAAAAACACATTATTATTTTCATCCTGAATATCCCTGTATTCACCGTCTGTCTGAGACGCTCCCTGTTAGCGCCTGTCTCTTTAAGAAAAAGCCCTGCTCTGATTGGCTGGAGAGGAAAATACGGTGCACCTTTTGCAAACGACACCTGTGGCCGTTAAGTCAGCGACAGTCAGCGTCCTGTAGCTCGCTGCTAATGCTCGCACTATGTAGATGTGAGCGAGCATCAGTCACAACAGCGAGGAGACATACACGGGACGTTAGCTGTGGCTGCACGCCGTTAGCTTTGGCTGCACGCCGTTAGCCGTGGCTGCACGCCGTTAGCCGTGTAAGCGGAGCTGAAGAGAGTAACGGCGCTCACGAGCGTGCATGACGTCATATTCGTTGGATGTTCATCATTAAAATCAGTCTACAGGCTGAGAGAGGAAACCCAGAAGGTTGCAGGATGTCTCATCTTTTACATTAGATTACACCCATTGATGATGGTGCTCGATGAAGAGTCAGAGGATGATCACTTCACCATGAAGGTATGAATATCTGTACCAATTGTTACCAGAGGAAACATCAGAGGATCACTGACCTCAGTAGGATTCATCCTCTGGGAAACATGAACAACATGTCACAAAAATCCATCCAGTATTTGTTCTCTAGAGCCCGAGAACTTCCAGCAGGATGAACCAGGTTTAGTCTGTTTCTTTAGAGCTTTCAGAGGTAAATGAGAAGTGTAAGAATGAGCTCCATCTTCTGAGGTATACAGATGTTCGGTGTGATTAAAGCTGTATACAGATGTTAGGTGTGATTAAAGCTGTATACAGATGTTAGGTGTGATTAAAGCGGTATACAGATGATGATTAAAGAGTCCGCTGTGTTCAGACTGGCTGTTATCTCCAGTCAGATCCTGGCAGAGCTTTATCTGCCACCGCAGCGCAGTGCTTCTGCTGCTGTTTGCACTAAGAGAACAGGCAAAGATAAGCATCTGCTGCTGAATACAATGTGGGTGGAGGTGGAGAAATAGAGGGGGGGGGGGGGGGGGGGGGGGGGGGTTACCACCACTCCGCTCCCACTGGGAGCATCGGGTTCCCGCTGTTAGATGAAATGGATAGCTGTGATTACGGCTGGCTGGAGGCCGACACCCCCCCCCTCCCCCCCCTCACCTCCCCACACACCGCACACCCTGCTCAGGCTTCTTCTTCTGGGGGGGGGGGCTCACAGTAGTGACACTTTAAAGATGAATATAGAGAGGTAGATGGCAGAGGACGGGAGTGAGGAGAATAGAACGGGTGACGGAGGAGAGAGAATCTAAGAAACCTACGGCCGGACTTCAGGTTACATTCTCGAATGCTCGCATTTATTTTTTTTTCCTCAATGTGGCCCTAATACTCCGTCGTACTACGAATAAAGTCATAATATTTCGAGAATAAACTCAAAGGTTTACGAGAAAAAAAAAGTCATAATATTATGAGAATAAAGTAATATTATTAAGTAGTAATTTTACGTGTTATGTTCTTTTTTTTCTCGTAAAGTTATGACTTTATTCTCGTAATATTACGACTTTTTTCTTGTAAAGTTATGACTTTATTCTCGTAATATTACGACTTTTTTTCTCGTAAAGTCATGACTTTATTCTCGAAATATTACGACTTTTTTGTCGTAAAGTTCTGACTTTATTCTCATATTACGACTTTTTTTCTCGTAAAGTTATGACTTTATTCTCATAATATTACGACTTTTTTTCTCGTAAAGTTATGACTTTATTCTCGTAATATTACGACTTTTTTTCATAAAGTTATGATTTTATTCTCGTAATATTACGACTTTTTTTCATAAAGTTATGAATTTATTCTCATAATATTACGACTTTCTTCTCGTAAAGTTATGACTTTATTCTCATAATATTACGACTTTATTTCTCGTAAAGTTACGACTTTATTCTCGTAATAATAAGACTTTTTTTCTCGTAAACTTACGACTTTATTCTCGTAATATTACGACTTTTTTTTGTAAAGTTATGACTTTATTCTCGTGATATTACGACTTTTTTTCTCGTAAAATTATGACTTTATTCTCTTAATATTACGACTTTTTTTCTCGTAAAATTATGACTTTATTCTCTTAATATTACGACTTTTTTTCTCGTAAAATTATGACTTTATTCTCGTAATATTACGACTTTTTTTCTCGTAATATTCTGACTTTATTCTGTAAATCTCAGATGTTTTTCCCTCAATGTGACCCTAATACTCCGTAGTACATTAACTCTTTGGTCCTCACTGCATTAGACTTATATTCTATATACTTAGACTATAAACTGTGTTACCTTCATCACAATGATCAAATGTTTTGCGGCTGATTTTCAGCATGTATGTAGTCAGAGACGTCCTGAAGTCAAATATATCAGTCATCATTTAAAACACTTCATGAAAGTCAGTCTAAATAGATGAGTTTTTAACATATTAATATTTCCAGCAGCTCCTCTGGAACAGTGTAATAACTCAGGAATAAGGTGGAATGTGTTGACAGTGAGATATGACTGCAGTGAGGTGTGAATGTCATGACTTCTGTTTCAGGGAGGCGTGAAGTCATCCCACCGCCAGCCAATAACAAGCCTTCTGTCCTCGCGGTCAAACGAACACGTTAGCGAGCGCCAACAACCACACAGACAATATGACCGCTGGAGGTCATGCACACGCACAGTTCAGCACACGATACAGATCAATACATGATACGGATCAATACACGGACATGGAATCAGTCTGACCTTTATAATCCTGGATCGATCAAACTAATGTGATGTTACACTTCTGATGAGAACAACAGAAGAGGAGGCGTTAGAGTCACTGACGGGTCACACACGGTACCACTGTGCATTAAATATGGATAATATATGGCTTTATTAATAGGCCCTTTTAATAATAATAATAATAATAATAACAATAATAATAATAATAATCAGGATAATAATAATATAATAATAATAATAACAATAATTATAATAATAATAATAATAATAACAATAATAATAATAATAATAATCATGATAATAATAATAATCATGATAATAATGATAATAATAATAATCATGATAATAATAATTATAATAATAATAATAATTATAATTATAATAATAATAATAATTATAATAATAATAATGATAATAATAATAATCATGATAATAATAATATAATAATAATAATAATAATTATAATAATAATAATAATAATAAAAATGATAATAATAATCATGATAATAATAATAATCATGATAATAATAATAATCATGATAATAATGATAATAATAATAATCATGATAATAATAATAATAATCATGATAATAATAATAATAATAATAATAATAATAATAATAATAATCATGATAATAATAATAATAATAATCATGATAATAATAATAATAATCATGATAATAATAATAATCATGATAATAATAATAATATTAATAATAATAATAATAATCATGATAATAATAATAATAATAATAATAATAATAATAATAATCATGATTATAATAATAATAATATTAATAATAATAATAATAATAATCATGATAATAATAATAATAATAATCTCTCTGGGTTGTTTTTAACGAGGACCACAGGAAGAGGAGAGGAAGAGGGAGAGATGGCTCCATCAGAGCTGTGATAATCTGTTAGACCGCTGCAGGTTAAACTCACTATCAGAGCCCCTTAGTGGTATTTTTTTGCTCCTTCTGTTTAAGCTTCATTTGTCTCTTAATAAATAGTAAATACATTGTTGCTATGACGATGGCTGAGCTGCTGTTTCAGGACCACGGACAGCGCTGGTTGGAGGAGACGTCACTGAGCTTTCAGCCCTAATCTGCATTATTTAATAATTATTAGTATTGATAACCCGCGCTAACACAGGGAGAACATGCAAACTCCACACAGAAGGACCCCAAGCCCGGATTCAAACCTGCGACCCTCTATCTGTGAGGAGGCAGCTAACCACTGCACCACCGTGCCGCTCCAAATCTAAACATGATATAACTACATGATACACTATATTAATGAGACTGCCATATCAGGAGGAATAAATGTGTTTTTATATCTTTGAAGCTAAAGACGTGGTTGAGTTCAGTATCTCCTCCTCAACTTCACTTCCATACAGGATAGAAACAGTGAAAAGCACCACAACATGCTTTAGAAAACAGCCGTAATATAAACTTGTGACCAGAACAAGAGATTCATTCTCTCATATATCCTGTTGGTTTAACTGAGAACAAGCTCAACAAGCATTAAACACTGATTCATTCTCTCATATATCCTGTTGGTTTAACTGAGAACAAGCTCAACAAGCATTAAACACTGATTCATTCTCTCATAAATCCTGTTGGTTTAACTGAGAACAAGCTCAACAAGCATTAAACACTGATTCATTCTCTCATATATCCTGTTGGTTTAACTGAGAACAAACTCAACAAGCATTAAACACTGATTCATCCTGTTGGTTTAACTGAGAACAAGCTCAACAAGCATTAAACACTGATTCATTCTCTCATATATCCTGTTGGTTTAACTGAGAACAAGCTCAACAAGCATTAAACACTGATTCATCCTGTTGGTTTGACTCTCATCAGAGTCCTTAAAGTGACACAGCAGCCCTCTCGGTGTCTTCCTCTTGAAACTAGGGAACACTGATGCAGATAAACCTTGATTTCATGCATGAGCTAAATTTATACGCTGCCTTGGTCTATAAATAGCAGCAGGCCGTTGTCTGGTGAGGCTTCATGCAGCACAGCGTGCTTAGCAACTAGACCCACATCCATCAGTCACAGAGAGATGCTTCTCCTATAGAGAGCTGTGCTGCAGCTACAGAAAGCCTCTCCTGTAGAGAGCTGTGCTGCTGCAGCCACAGAAAGCTTCTCCTATAGAGAGCTGTGCTGCAGCCACAGAAAGCCTCTCCTATAGAGAGCTGTGCTGCTGCAGCTACAGAAAGCCTCTCCTATAGAGAGCTGTGCTGCTGCAGCTACAGAAAGCCTCTCCTATAGAGAGCTGTGCTGCTGCAGCTACAGAAAGCCTCTCCTATAGAGAGCTGTGCTGCTGCAGCTACAGAAAGCCTCTCCTATAGAGAGCTGTGCTGCTGCAGCTACAGAAAGCCTCTCCTGTAGAGAGCTGTGCTGCTGCAGCCACAGAAAGCCTCTCCTGTAGAGAGCTGTGGTGCTGCAGCATGAGTCTCATCCACCATCTAGTGGTGGGAGAAAGCATCACTACAACACAGAGTCCCTCTCTACATATTCACTGATCAGCACACCTATCGCATCACTTCCTGTCAGTACACGTACTACAAAACTAAATGAATTACAATTAGAGTGCAGTGAGGAAGGGGGGGGGGGCACTTTGATGGGTCACCTCTTCAATACCACTTTGTTCATAACCTTTGACTCACATGGCTCACATGCCCCCCCGCTCACTGCTTGAATTCTACTCTGGAAACGAAATTGAAGTCGAAAAAAATCGAAGGCAAATTTTGGACACACTGGACTTCTAACCCCAAAAGGCACAACTAGACCACATTGTCAACCATCATACCCAAATCTGAAGTTCCTAATTTAAATAGTTTACGAGTTCTACTCCGGAAACGAAAGTAATGATTGAAGTCGAAAAAAATCACAGTTTTTGGCCAAAAAAAAACTCGAAAAAAAATTCAACGTACAAAAAAAGCCGAAAATAATCAGTTTTTTGGCTCGAAAAAAAAATCACTTTTTGGCTAAAAAAACTCGAAAAGAAATCACAGTTTTGGGCCGAAAAAAATCACAGTTTTTGGCTAAATAAATTCGAAAATAACCAGTTTTTGGCTAAAAAAACCTCCAAAATAATCAGTTTTTGGCTAAAAAAAACTAAAAAGAAATCACAGTTTTTGACTAAAAAAACTCGAAAATAATCAGTTTTTTGGCTAAAAACAACCACAAAAAAAACTGTTTTTGGCTAAAAAATAAACTAGAAAAAAAATAACAGTTTTTGGCTAAAATAATAATACTCCTACATGCTCTTTATTCCAGTACAGGCAAGTTCAATACAATAAAAAGGTATTTCTACTGATAATAATGATGATTTTCACTGTCTACCTATGATGGTTTAAAACTTTAAAGGGGAAATATCCTGCTCATTTCCAGGTTCATACCTGCATTCTGGGTTTCTGTTAACATGTTAACATGCTTTAATGTATAAAAACTCATTATTGTTCTCATCCTGTCTGTCTGAATATACCCGTATTCATCCCGTCTGTCTGAATATACCCGTATTCATCCTGTCTGTCTGAATATACCCGTATTCATCCTGTCTGTCTGTCTGAATATACCCGTATTCATCCCGTCTGTCTGAATATACCCGTATTCATCCCGTCTGTCTGAATATACCCGTATTCATCCTGTCTCTCTGAATATACCCGTATTCATCCCGTCTGTCTGAATATACCCGTATTCATCCAGTCTGTCTGAATATACCCGTATTCATCCCGTCTGTCTGAATATACCCGTATTCATCCCGTCTGTCTGAATATACCCGTATTCATCCCGTCTGTCTGAATATACCCGTATTCATCCTGTCTCTCTGAATATACCCGTATTCATCCTGTCTGTCTGAATATACCCGTATTCATCCCGTCTGTCTGAATATACCCGTATTCATCCCGTCTGTCTGAATATACCCGTATTCATCCCGTCTGTCTGAATACTGTATCTCCCGTCTGTCTGAATATACCCGTATTCATCCCTGTCTGTCTGAATATACCCGTATTCATCCCGTCTGTCTGAATATACCCGTATTCATCCCGTCTGTCTGAATATACCCGTATTCATCCCGTCTGTCTGAATATACCCGTATTCATCCCGTCTGTCTGAATATACCCGTATTCATCCGTCTGTCTGAATATACCCGTATTCATCCCGTCTGTCTGAATATACCCGTATTCATCCCGTCTGTCTGAATATACCCGTATTCATCCCGTCTGTCTGAATATACCCGTATTCATCCCGTCTGTCTGAATATACCCGTATTCATCCCGTCTGTCTGAATATACCCGTATTCATCCGTCTGTCTGAATATACCCGTATTCATCCCGTCTGTCTGAATATACCCGTATTCATCCCGTCTGTCTGAATATACCCGTATTCATCCCGTCTGTCTGAATATACCCGTATTCATCCCTGTCTGTCTGAATATACCCGTATTCATCCTCGTCTGTCTGAATATACCCGTATTCATCCCTGTCTGTCTGAATATACCCTGAATTCATCCTTCTGTCTGAATATACCCCGTATTCATCCCTGCTGTCTGAATATACCCGTATTCATCCCGTCTCTGTCTGAATATACCCGTATTCATCCTGTCTCTCTGAATATACCCGTATTCATCCGTCGTCTGGAATATACCCGTATTTCCATCCAGTCTCTCCTGAATATAACCCGTATTCATCCCGCCTGTCTGAATATACCCGTATTCATCCAGTCTGTCTGAATATACCCGTATTCATCCTGTCTGTCTGAATATACCGTTATCATCCTGTCTGTCTGAATATACCCGTATTCATCCTGTCTGTCTGAATATACCCGTATTCATCCCTGTCTGGTCCTGAATATACCCGTATTCATCCTGTCTGTCCTGAATATACCGTATTCATCTCTGTCTAATCTGAATATACCCGTATCATCCCGTCTGTCTGAATATACCCGTATTCATCCTGTCATCTCTGAATATACCCGTATCCATCCCGTCTTTCTGATTATCCACCCGTCCGTATTCCCATTCACCGTCTGCTCTGAAATATACCCGTATTCATCCTGTCTGTCTGAATATACCCGTATTCATCCCGTCTGTCTGAATATACCCGTATCCATCCAGTCTGTCTGAATATACCCGTATCCATCCCGTCTGTCTGAATATACCCGTATTCATCCCGTCTGTCTGAATATACCCGTATTCATCCCGTCTGTCTGAATATACCCGTATTCATCCCGTCTGTCTGAATATACCCGTATTCATCCCGTCTGTCTGAATATACCCGTATTCATCCTGTCTGTCTGAATATACCCGTATTCATCCTGTCTGTCTGAATATACCCGTATTCATCCTGTCTGTCTGAATATACCCGTATTCATCCTGTCTGTCTGAATATACCCGTATTCATCCTGTCTGTCTGAATATACCTGTATTCAGCCTCTGTCTGAAACGCTCCGTTTTAGCGCCTGTCTCTTTAAGACCCCCCCCCCCTCCAGAAAGAGCCCTGATTGGTCAGCGTCACTTCTTTCAGTGACTGTGTATTTGTGACATCACAACGTTACAGAAGGTCCCGGCGGTTCGTTTAAAGACTCCGTCTGGGTGCATTTCTACGTAGATTGAGCGTTTTGATACCTTCACAGTATTTATATAGAACCTTTATAATAATAAAAAGTCTCACTTTCTACAATATGGGACCTTTAAAGTCACAAGATCTCAACGCTCAGAACCAAAATCTCTCTCTCTATACACATATACATATATGAATGAGTCTCACCTTTGTTAGCGGGTACCGTGGGGGTTCCGGGTCCATCTGGAGGTTCCTCTAGCTTCAGGGTCTGGACCAGGACCTCCGGGCTGATCTTAGTCCCAGCGAAGATCCCAGAGGGGAGGCAGGCCTGGGTTAGAACAGGGTTAGGGTTTAGCTGGATGTACTGATCCACAGATGTTTAGTGAAGTAGTGTGGTTCCTAACAGACCTGAGTGAGGGTTCTGCAGGAGGCCCTGCTGTTGTTGTTGTTGTTCTCCAGCAGAGGGGGGCCAGCTGCTGGCTTCTCTAGCCCGGCAGAGAGCACCGGGAGGCGGCCAGGCCCGTCCAGCTTCACCGCCTCCTGGTGGAGCTTCTGACGGACGTGTTTCATCTTTCCCACCATGTTGCCTTCAGGTCCGAGCCGGTCCGAGCCGAGCCGGTCCGAGCTGATCCACACGAGCAGGAGCACCGGAAGTACCGAGGCTCCCCGGTGGCGACGGCGTGTGACGTCGACAAGTAAGCGACGCTAAAACCGGAAGTGAATCTGTTTCACCTTCAGAATAAAACGTCGAAGCTCACTTTTCCCGCTGTGTTTGGGCTGTAGCGACGGTGGAGGGCTTAATATATATATATATATTTATATATATATATATATATTAATATTTAATATATATATATAATATTTAATATATATATATACTATATAATATATTCACACGACAGAAGTCACACAACGTTGTTTAGTGGTTTTCTTTGCTTACTTCTCATATTCTGTAGGCTAACGTTAGCTATGTGGCTACCTAACATTAACTATATGGCTAGCTAACGTTAGCTAGCCGTTTAGCAAACGTTAGCTAGCCATAGAGCTAACGTTAGCGTATATTAAACCCTCTACCTATATGGCTACCTAACCTTAGCTATATGGTTAGCTCTATGGCTACCTAACGTTAGCTATATAGCTAGCTAGCGTTAGCTATATGGTTAGCTCTATGGCTACCTAACGTTAGCTATATGGCTACCTAACGTTAGCTATATGGTTAGCTCTATGGCTACCTAACGTTAGCTATATGGCTACCTAACGTTAGCTATATGGTTAGCTCTATGGCTACCTAACGTTAGCTATATGGCTACCTAACGTTAGCTATATGGCTACCTAACGTTAGCTATGTGGTTAGCTGTATGGCTACCTAACGTTAGCTATATGGGTACCTAACGTTAGCTATATGGTTAGCTCTATGGCTACCTAACGTTAGCTAAATGGTTAGCTCTATGGCTACCTAACGTTAGCCCTACGGCTACCTAACGCTAGCTATATAGGTACCTAACGTTAGCTATATGGGTACCTAACGTTAGCTATATGGGTACCTAACGTTAGCTATATGGTTAGCTATATGGGTACCTAACGTTAGCTAAATGGTTAGCTCTAATGGCTACCTAACGTTAGCTAAATGGTTAGCTCTATGGCTACCTAACGTTAGCTAAATGGTTAGCTCTATGGGAACCTAACGTTAGCTAGCCATAGAGCTAACGTTAGCTCTGTGGCTAGCTAGCATTAGCTATGTGGTTAGCTGTGTGGCTACCTAACGTTAGCTACATGTCCAGCTATCGTTAGCTGTGTGGTTAGCTAACGCTATGCTATTATGAGAAATATGACATTTGTGAGAAAAGGCGTTTAGTGATTTCCTTTAAACATGTTCTGCACCAGCTGGGTCTTGTTTCTTAATTCAGCTGCACAGAACACATTAATGTCTTAATAAAGGTTTTAATCTGAACACAGAACACATTAATGTCTTAATAAAGGTTTTAATCTGAACACAGAACACATTAATGTCTTAATAAAGGTTTTAATCTGAAAGTATATATCCCGGAAGTAAAGCTTTACCACTCCGGGTAGCTTGATTAATGTTGACAAGCGTGACTGGTGTTCCGGGTTAGTGGACCGGTGGAAAACGGCGCAGAGAGAAGGTTCCGCACCATATGGTTCCGCTGTCTAACTAACTGAACATTGGATTAATTTACTATTACTGTAAGTTATATTATTTATGAATGTTGGGGAAAATAAGGCAGTAATCAGTGAGAAGAGCAGTATCTGCAATACAGTGTGAAAGATTAAATAATAACACTAAATGCATCATTAAGTGAAAATCATATTTATTTGCAGGTAGATGTGGCAAATGAATATGAGGTGTTTTACAATAAAAAACAAGCAAATAAACACCACAGTGAGCTATGCTGTACAGTACATATGAATGTATACAAAAATAGACATATCAAAACACATTTACACAAATATACCACAAAAATAACATCAGCTGACACGGAGACTACCGATGAGAACTACGTTGTGATGTCACTCTTTAGCTTGACATTTATAATCATGTTATTGGAGCCGTACTATCGTCACGACGACATGCAGAAGAGTCCGGTGTTAATGGGAAGAGCAGAAAAGCAGCGACGGGGAACACTGGGAGGGGTCATAATGCCCTGACCTTTAACCTCCAGCTGCTCCGTGCACAGCAGAAAGTGTGTGGTTGTGATGTTTTCATCTATTTGAATCAAATAAATCCTCACTTCCATTGTTCTATCAGTGGTGGGACGACAAAGTTCACTTTCTGAGACTCATCTGGAGCTTTAAGAAACGAGCACAGGTTCTACTGATTCAGCCACTGTACTCTATAAACTAAAGGACTACGAGATAGTAACCGTGTTTGTCAAAGTAAATCAAAGGTGTGCATGTTGGCCCAGGTGAAAGCTGAGGACTGTAGAAGTGCCGTTCATTAAAGGGAAATACTGACAGAATATATACATCCTGATCTAAACGTATTGGTGGCACATTCTTCTCTACAACAAGTAATATTTGTGCTACAGGACACCAAACATGAGCAGCAAAGTTCAAGTGGATCACAAGTTTCACACACCACAGTAAAAACATGCGGATCTCAGAACCACTAGAAGATTTGGCGTAGTATTTCTTCACATCAAATAAGGATAATATTAATAGGAGCTATATGTGTTTTCTATAGGAAGGAATAACTAAATAATGTGCTGAGGCTCCGGTGTCTCATTATTCCAGCTCTGTGATCCTGATGTGCACGAATAAGGAGGAGGGAGGAATACTGGTTCCATCTTTGGATAAAAGGTGGATGTGACGATAACCTGAGAACACAAAACAAAACCACAGGGGTTAGCAGAATAACTCGCTTTCTTCATTTACAAGTTAAATGGAGTCTGAGGTGATGCTACAGCGCATACAGTCAAACTTCGCCTGGTTCCAACAGGATCTCTACATTTAAACAGGTCGCAGCTCACAAACTAATTCTAACTATTTAGCTCAGAGGTCAGAGGTCATCAACCTGCAGCTCTTTAGCCCCTCTCCAGTCGCTCCCTGTAGATTTTAAAAAATGGAAATGAATAACTCTCTTTGTTTACATTTTCATTTTTATTTATCATTGTTGTAGGTCTATGGTACGACGGTACGACGGAGTATTAGGGTAACATTGAGGGAAAATAAAAATCTGAGATTTAGAGAATAAAGTAAGTAATAAAATAACTTTATTCTCATAAAGTTATGACTTTATTCTCGTATATTACGACTTTATTCTCATAAAGTTATGACTTTATTCTAGTTATATTACGACTTTATTCTCGTAAAGTTATGACTTTATTCTCGTAATATTACGACTTTATTCTTGTAAAGTTATGACTCTATTCTCGTAATATTACGAATTTTTTCTTGTTAAGTTATGACTTTATTCTCGTAATATTACGACTTTTTTTCTCGTAAAGTCATGACTTTATTCTAGTTATATTACGACTTTATTCTCGTAAAGTTATGACTTTATTCTCGTAATATTACGAATTTATTCTCGTAAAGTTATGACTTTATTCTCGTAATATTACGACTTTATTCTCGTAAAGTTATGACTTTATTCTCGTAATATTACGACTTTATTCTCGTAAAGTTATGACTTTATTCTCGTAATGTTACCACCTTTTTTTCCTGTAAAGTTATGACTTTTGATAGTAAATGTTGCTGACCCCTGGTTTAGACCGACTACCTGCCAGGAGGAACTATTAACTGAACCAACTGAGAGCTAACAGAGAGCTACCGTTAGCATGCTAATGTCTGACCTGTTCAGAGTAAAAGAGATAATAGAGCTCTATATCTCCTACAAAATCACCTTCATTCTCCATTACGTTTAAAGAGAAACTGATTTTCTCCCAGATTACAGCCACAGATTTAATTCATGGTTTGGTTTAATAAATCTTTTACGTTATTTAAGTTATGGATATAAATTAAAATAAGTGACCGTTGTGTTTTGGGTTCACACGGGACACGGACAGCTGTCTCCTCGGTCAAAGTCCTGCATCATGGTCCAAGCAGGAGTAGTGGACCGGGACTAATTAACAATCTGTGTTTTATCAACCGATCACAAGGAGATGCTCTCGAATAAGGTCGAAGCCGGTTCTGGGTCAGTCCGGTTCCTGCTGGAGGAGCTGAAGGAGGTTCTGGTGAACCTGCATGCTGTAAATGGTGTCGTCTGATAATATAGAAAGGTCTTATAGAGGCTTCAGGATTATATTGAGACTGTTTCAGAACCAGTTAAAAGTTCCTCTCAGTGACTTTAAGGTGTCTGACAGTAAATGTGCTGTGTATTAAAGCAGGCTCACCCTGCTGCATGCAGCTCAGCGGGAGAGCGTATTGTCCCACAAAGTCATTCTTCGAGGTCTTGTCGTAGTCCTCCACGATGAAGCGCACCATGGCCAGCTCAGGAGTGTGGAGGGTGAAGCGCAGAGTGTCGTACCACACGGGGTTAAACCCTGCAGAGGTCAGAGGAAAGGTCAGTCAAGGTCAGGACCTATACCTCCATCCATCCATCCATCCATCCATCCATCCATCATCCATCATCCATCCATCCATCCATCCATCCATCCATCCATCCATCCCTCCATCCATCCATCCCTCCCTCCCTCCCTCCCTCCCTCCATCCCTCCCTCCCTCCCTCCCTCCCTCCATCCATCCATACCTCCATCCATCCATCCATCCCTCCATCCATCCATCCCTCCCTCCCTCCCTCCCTCCATCCATCCATACCTCCATCCCTCCATCCCTCCATCCATCCATCCCTCCATCCATCCATCCCTCCATTCATCCATCCCTCCATCCATCCATCCATCCATCATCCATCCCTCCATTCATCCATCCCTCCATCCATCCATCCATCCATCATCCATCCCTCCATCCATCCATCCATCCATCATCCATCCCTCCATTCATCCATACCTCCATTCATCCATCCCTCCATCCATCCCTCCATTCATCCATCCCTCCATCCATCCATCCCTCCATTCATCCATCCCTCCATCCATCCATCCATCCATCATCCATCCCTCCATCCATCCATCCCTCCATCCATCCATCCCTCCATCCATCCATCCATCCATCCATCCCTCCATCCATCCATCCATCCCTCCATCCCTCCCTCCCTCCCTCCCTCCCTGCCTCCCTCCCTCCCTGCCTCCCTCCCTGCCTGCCTCCCTCCCTACCTGCCTCTCTCCCTCCCTCCCTCCCTGCCTCCCTCCCTCCTCTGGTGTACCGTTGTTCTCGATGTGTCTGGTCTCCTGCTTGGCCTGGTCCATAGGAACCCCGTGGATCTCCACCCTGCCTCCCTCCCTGCCTCCCTCCCTGCCTCCCTCCCTCCTCCCTCCCTCCCTCCCTCCCTCCCTCCTCCATCGTACCGTTGTTCTCGATGTGTCTGGTCTCCTGCTTGGCCTGGTCCATAGGAACCCCGTGGATCTCCACCCTGACCAGAGGATCCACTATAGAGTCTTCCTTGATGTTGACTTTGGGCAGCTGCTGCCCACTGATCACCTGAAACACATCAACACAGTGATGAAGTAGCTGATAAACTGCAGTCTTCCTGTCTCTGTGGCTCGTACCTGTATGGTGAGGACCACGGGTTGGTAGCCATCCCGTTTTTCGGGCGTCTCGGGGTCAAACCTCTTCTCGGCCTCTCTCATGAAACCGGGCTTTAGGATGTAGCCACAGCTGCCATTCTGACTGAACAGGCCGTCGTTCAGATCCATCCCCTCCCCGGCCGTCTGGAAATTCAACGCAACTGAACGAGAAGGAGAAGAAACAAGGTTTAGTTTTTGGACTCGTTGGACTCTTTGGGCTCTTTGGACTCTTTGGGCTCTTTGGACTCTTTGGAATCTTTGGACTCTTTGGGCACTTTGGGCTCTTTTGACTCTTTGGACTCTTTGGGCTCTTTGGGCTCTGTGGGCTCTTTGGGCTCTTTGGACTCTTTGGCCTCTTTGGGCTCTTTGGCCTCTTTGGGGTCTTTGGACTCTTTGGACTCTTTGGGCTCTTTGGGCTCTTTGGACTCTTTGGGCTCTTTGGACTCTTTGGGCACTTTGGACTCTTTGGGCTCTTTGGACTCTTTGGGCACTTTGGACTCTTTGGCCTCTTTGGGCACTTTGGACTCTTTGGACTCTTTGGCCTCTTTGGGCTCTTTGGGCTTTGGGCTCTTTGGACTCTTTGGACTCTTTGGCCTCTTTGGGCTCTTTGGCCTCTTTGGGCTTTGGCTTCTTTGGACTCTTTGGGGTCTTTGGACTCTTTGGACTCTTTGGGCTCTTTGGACTCTTTGGACTCTTTGGGCTCTTTGGGCTCTTTGGACTCTTTGGACTCTTTGGACTCTTTGGGCTCTTTGGGCTCTTTGGGCTCTTTGGACTCTTTGGACTCTTTGGCCTCTTTGGACTCTTTGGACCCTTTGACTCTTTGGACTCTTTGGACACTTTGGACTCTTTGGCCTCTTTGGACACTTTGGACTCTTTGGGCTCTTTGGCCTCTTTGGGCTCTGTGGGCTCTTTGAAGTCTTTGGACTCTTTGGACTCTTTGGGCTCTTTGGCCTCTTTGGGGTCTTTGGACTCTTTGACCTCTTTGGGCTCTTTTGACTCTTTGGGCTCTTTGGACTCTTTGGACTCTGGACTCTTTGGACTCTTTGGACTCTTTGGGCTCTTTGGACTCTTTGAAGTCTTTGGGCTCTTTGGACTCTGGACTCTTTGGACTCTTTGGACTCTGGACTCTTTGGACTCTTTGGACTCTTTGGACTCTTTGGGCTCTTTGGACTCTTTGGACTCTTTGGACTCTTTGGCCTCTTTGGGCTCTTTGGCCTCTTTGGGCTTTGGCTTCTTTGGACTCTTTGGGGTCTTTGGACTCTTTGGACTCTTTGGGCTCTTTGGACTCTTTGGACTCTTTGGGCTCTTTGGGCTCTTTGGACTCTTTGGACTCTTTGGACTCTTTGGGCTCTTTGGGCTCTTTGGACTCTTTGGACTCTTTTGCCTCTTTGGGCTCTTTGGACTCTTTGGACCCTTTGACTCTTTGGACTCTTTGGACACTTTGGACTCTTTGGCCTCTTTGGACACTTTGGACTCTTTGGGCTCTTTGGCCTCTTTGGGCTCTGTGGGCTCTTTGAAGTCTTTGGACTCTTTGGACTCTTTGGGCTCTTTGGCCTCTTTGGGGTCTTTGGACTCTTTGACCTCTTTGGGCTCTTTTGACTCTTTGGCCTCTTTGGGCTCTTTGGACTCTTTGGACTCTGGACTCTTTGGACTCTTTGGACTCTTTGGACTCTTTGGGCTCTTTGGACTCTTTGAAGTCTTTGGGCTCTTTGGACTCTGGACTCTTTGGACTCTTTGGACTCTGGACTCTTTGGACTCTTTGGACTCTTTGGACTCTTTGGGCTCTTTGGACTCTTTGAAGTCTTTGGGCTCTTTGGACTCTTTGGGCTCTTTGGGTTCTTTGGACTCTTTGGCCTCTTTGGACTCTTTGGGCTCTTTGGACTCTGGACTCTTTGGGCTCTTTGGACTCTTTGAAGTCTTTGGACTCTTTGGACTCTTTGGGCTCTTTGGACTCTTTGAAGTCTTTGGACTCTTTGGACTCTGGACTCTTTGGACTCTTTGGACTCTTTGGACTCGTGCTATTCTCGCCATGAAATTTAGATTCACAACACACTATATAATTCAGGGACTGAATGAGAAGAGAAATGTTATTAAAGCTGCACACTGTCAACCTTTAACTTCAATATAAAACAGCTGTTCTTGGTGTTGTAGACCAAAACACACCGAAGGGACAAGAGACACAAAGGATGTCTTTTCTCCAAACACTGTAGAGGACCGGTGGGACATTTTGGGAGCTGTAAAATATATTCCCTATTTCTGTGAAAGCAAACCTGCCTCCTTCCTCCATCATGCAAACTGCAGCCCGATGCAGCATTAATATTAAAAACAATAAATAATTAAAGAAAAGGAGCTTTGAGCCCGCTCGAGATAAAGTCAGTCACCGATTTGGCACCCGGCGTTCCACATTTCCTGAGGATTGAAGTTGGAGGAGTCAGTTCGGAAGCCGCTGGGATAAATTCTGGTCAGCTGCCGGGAGTTATGGTGGACGAACTCCGTCCCTGAAACGGAGACAATATCAGGAGAATAGTGAAAGACTGAAGTCACCTGATACCTGCTGTTGTGTGTCAATCATAAACAACAATACTACAAGTAGTAATCGCTTCACCTTGATTATAAATATAAACCTGTATCGGTCACAGCTTAGTGTTCACAGTGTCTATCGGTGATGGACCGGACTCACCAGCGTCTCTCAGGTGTTTGCGGGCCTTGGACTCGGTGAAGGAGGCCACCTCGTAGAACTTTGAGTGGATGCGGGAGTGTTTGAAGTTACTGAAGTGGACGCTCTTACAGTAAACCACGCAGTCCGACAGCTCCTTGGACAGACGCTGCTTTGACCTCTGTGGACGTAAGAAAACAGTAAAATATATAACACTGCTGTAGGAACGTCTGCCTCATACGCCACATATTTATGCTCCACTGACATGTTGTTGGGCGTTCATCAATAAGTGCTATCGGTCACCGTTGGGTTTTACAGATCTCTACCAATGAGCTCGAGACTAAACCTCCATCTGATCCTCAAACTGTTGGCGAGGCATTTAACCATCTCTGGGTCACGAACACGCTGAAGTCACATGAGGCCCGTTGAGGTCGACTCGCCACCACGTGATAGGGTAAACCCTGGTGCTGCAAAGGACTCCTGTCATGGATGGAGGAAACCTTGAGACAACCCCCCCCCCCCCCCTCCTGAATTGTGTAAGTGATACTCAAACGCGATGCCAAGCAGCAGCAGGTGTTCTGCCAGCGTAGCTTCATCAGAGGTGTGGCAGACCCAGCAGCACAATGCACCTCTGCATGCACGCCTGCCTGCTTCCACATGAAAGCTGATATCTGGCCGACACCATCAGCGGGGGCATCGCCGAGCTCACGTCTCTGCCAGACTCGCCGCCGGCCTCACCTCTGATGACCGTGTTGACAGCGGTCCCAGTGTGGCGTTTCGTGCTTCTCAGATGCTTATCAATATACATGACTCTAAGTGGCCAATGATGCCTTTAGCACACCTGGTTATCCTCTGAAGCCTGTACCATCAATACAAACACACAGTACGTGGACTAGCAAACTCCATCTGTTGATGAAGACAGCGAGAAACAATAGAAAGCTCTAGCGTGCAGGTAGACCTTGAGTTAAAGGTTCTTTAGAAGGTTGCTAAGAAATCAGCTCATTAAGGTGCTCGGTGCTCATTTTATTTGTTTGTTTGACAGAAAGGTTTCTGGACTAAAGAATCAAACATGTATAACTGTTCAATAAATCGGGTAGTGAGATTTTCCTCTTCACAGGCGGATGAGCAGAATTTCACCAAAGCAACCCAACGTTAATGATGACAGTATGATTAAGTATCCAACTTAAAAACCAGCGCAGTGTCGCCAACTCTTCTCACATGAAAGTAGCTGGCAGCACTAGTCAAGTCAAGTCAAGTCAAGTCAATTTTATTTGCATAGCCCAAAATCATATTTTATAATATATATAAATTATATATCCTGTACAGGATACGACACCCTCTGTCCTTTACAGTACGACCCTCTCATCAGATAAGGAAAAACTTAACCAAAAAAATCACCAAACAGGTAGAGCAAGAGCAACACGACCTCCTCTGCACGCCAGATAGGTAGAGCCAGTGCAACACACGCTCCTCTTCAAGCCAACCAGATAGAGCCTTAGCAACACGGCCTCCTCTCCATGCCAGAGAGATGGAGCCAGAGCAACACAACCTCCTCTCGACACCAACCAGATAGAGCCTTAGCAACACGACCTCCTCTCCATGCCAGATAGATAAAGCCAGAGCAACACGACCTCCTCTCCATGCCAGATAGATAAAGCCAGAGCAACACGACCTCCTCTCCATGCCAGATAGATAGAGCCAGAGCAACACGACCTCCTCTCCACACCAGATAGATAGAGCCAGAGCAACACAACCTCCTCTCCACACCAAATAGATAAAGCCAGAGCAACACGACCTCCTCTCCACACCAGATAGATAGAGCCAGAGTAACACAACCTCCTCTCCACACCAAATAGATAAAGCCAGAGCAACACGACCTCCTCTCCACGCCAGATAGATAAAGCCAGAGCAAGCTGCTAACTAGCTCCAGACATCCCTAAATCTAGAGAGAAAGTCTCAAAGTCATCAACTCTGACAGTCCGTCCCTTCCCTGAATGAAATGATAGGATGGATTATTGCAGGTCCTGCGACAGCCACAGATTCCAGATGTTTTTCCAGAGCATTTGATTTATTTTTTGCTGTCGGGTTGTACCGAGAATTTCAACTAATATAACAAAAAGTTTCTAAAATCTGGACCAACCCTCCCTTTAATATGTCTTTAAGTTGTATTTGAAAGTTAGATTTGCAATAACTGCAGTATCAAACTGCTGGGTCAAATGATTACATGATTAGTATTTTATGTATTATAGGAACCCCTGTTTAAGTTTCATTTCCCATTGAAATATTTGCAGTAGTTGATGTTACATCCTGGCCCGACTTACACCTCAGTTTACCAACAGAGGTGATTACTGACTGCAGTTAGTGCTGCTCAGAGTGTCAAATAACCCGTTTTAGAGGAGACTGTACAACCTTCACCTTGCTGAACTGAGAACTCTGTCTCTGTCTGTCTCTGTCTCTCTCTGTCTCTGTCTCTGTCTCTCTGTCTCTCTCTCTGTGTCTTTCTATCAGACACACGGTGTAAACAGATCAGCTTATCTAACACCCAGTGTCTGCTCCCTGCCCTTCAATCCTCTGGATTTTTCATGAGGGATGACAGAGGTTTATGCAATCCTTTTCCGCCAGATTTCTGGGTGTCTCTGAGTCTCTGAGTCTCTGAGCGGCTGACTACAGAACACACCGACGAGGAGAAACACGTCTTTGTCTTTTAGTTTAGTCTAACCCAGGGGTCAGGGGTCAGAGGTCAGCAACCTGCAGCTCTTCAGCTCCTCTCCAGTGGCTCCCTGTGGATCTTTAAAAATGGAAATGAATAACTGTTTTCTGTTCACATTTTCCTGTTTATTTATCATTGTTGTTGGATTATGGTACGACGGAGTATTAGGGCCACATTGAGGAAAAATAATAAATATGAGATTTAGAGAATGAAGTCATAATATTACGAGAATAAAGTCATAATATTATAAAGTAGTAATTTATGTGTTATTTTCTTTTTTTACTCGTAAAGTTATGACTTTATTCTCGTAATATTACGACTTTTTTTCTCGTAATATTACGACTTTTTTCTCGTAAAGTTCTGACTTTATTCTCGTAATATTCAGACTTTTTTCTCGTAAAGTTCTGACTTTATTCTCGTAATATTATGACTTTTTTTCTCGTAAAGTTATGACTTTATTCTCGTAATATTCCGAATTTTTTTCTCGTAATATTCCGACTTTTTTCTCGTAAAGTTATGACTTTATTCTCGTAATATTACAACTTTTTTTCTCATAATATTACGACTTTTTTCTCATAAAGTTATGACTTTTTTCTCGTGATATTACAATTTTTTTCTCGTAATATTAGGACTTTTTTTCTCGTAATATTCTGACTTTATTCTGTAAATCTCAGATGTTTTTTCCCTCAATCTGACCCTAATACTCCGTAGTACATTAACACTTTGGCCCTCACTGCATTAGACTCATATTCTATATACTTAGACTATAAACTGTGTTACCTTCATCACAATGATCAAATGTTTTGCGGCTCCAGACAGATTTTATTTTTTTCTCTGCCTAAAATGGCTCTTTTGATAGTAAAGGTTGCTGACCTCTGACCCCTGTATATATATATATATATATATATATATATATATATATATGAGAGAGAGACCTGATCATCAGCTGATACAAAAGGAATATTCTGTGAATAAGCTCGTTACAATCATGAAATTAATCATGATCAACAGAACGTGCAAATAAAGTCAGAGAGTTCTGACTGTATAACAACTGGAAGTAAACAGCAACCCAACACATCTCTCTGTGTCGGTGCTCTGATGAAATACATGACTGGACACCAGAATGACCTCCTGCTAAACAAAGCTCAGGTCCAACGTGTCCAGTAAGAGAGAAGGTTCAGTGTCTCCCTCAGATTCACCATGAATATCTCTACTTCACTGACTGCTGCAGAGATTCAAACAGGAAACCTTCACATCCACGAGCTGTGTAAAGAGGTCAGTAAATAACCCGGACTGTGATTAACAAGATGCATTCAATCGTTTAAACCTTCAGCTTAATCTATTAAGTGTTCCGTTCATCATCATGATCATCATCCTCCTAACAGCAGTGAAGTAGAGGATCCTGCTTTTATATCGGTCTGACTCATCAGACGGTGAGTAACCGGCTGACCTACCTTCACCCTGCGACAGACACTCTCGCGGTGGAGGTTGTCTTCGTTGATTTCGCTGACCTCGTCTTCATCGCTGACCTCTCCGGTCTGAGAGTCCTCCACCATCCCGTTGAAACTCTCCTCCAGACCACCGATCTTCTTCGCCTTCAGCAGAACCTTCCCCTTAAGGTCCTGGGGGGGGGGGTCAGATAAAACTCAGGGTTAAACCTCACATCCAGACGGTAGCTGTTAAAACTCTGAAAACGGTCGTACAAAATTGGAGGGGGGGGGAAGCCTGTTATCCTGTCCAACAGTGCAAGAGGAGAAACATATTGTGCAGTTGAATAATTCAGGGTGCCGGTGTTGCATGTAGACACAGATCATATGGCCGAGGAGGCTCTGACAGGCTTTGGGGTGAAAGGGAAGGTGCTCTCTATCCACCGCCGTGCTGAGATCACTTCACTGAGGGTTTTCAGACAGAAAACTGATGAGACTTTAGACTGCTCGATCATCACACCTCCATCAGGTACTCTCTTTAGACCAGGGGTCAGAGGTCAGCAACCTTTACTATCAAAAGAGCCATTTTAGGCAAAAAAAATAAAAATGTCTGGAGCCACAAATCCTTTGATCATTGTGATGAAGGTAACACAGTTTATAGTCTAAGTATATAGAATATAAGTCTAATGCAGTGAGGGACAAAGTGTTAATGTACTACGGAGTATTAGGGTCACATTGAGGGAAAAAACATCTGAGATTTACAGAATAAAGTCAGAATATTACGAGAATAAATTCATAACTTTACGAGAATAAAGTCGGAATATTACGAGAATAATGTCATAACTTTACGAGAAAAAAGTTGTAATATTACGAGAATAAAGTCATAACTTTACGAGAAAAAAAGTTGTAATATTACGAGAATAAAGTCATAACTTTACGAGAATAAAGTCGTAATATTACGAGAATAAATTAATAACTTTACGAGAATAAAGTCGTAATATTACGAGAATAAAGTCATAACTTTACGAGAAAAAAAGTCGTAATATTACGAGAATAAAGTCATAACTTTACGAGCAAAAAAGAAAATAACACGTAAAATTGCTACTTTATAATATTATGACTTTATTCTCGTAATATTCTGACTTTATTCTCTAAATCTCAGATTTATTGTTTTTCCTCAATGTGGCCCTAATACTCCGTCGTACCATAGACCTACAACAATGATAAATAAAAATGAAAATGTAAACAAAGAACAGTTATTCATTTCCATTTTTATAAATCCACAGGGAGCCACTGGAGAGGAGCTGAAGAGCTGCAGGTTGCTGACCTCTGACCCCTGACCTCTGAGCTAACTTTAGCACTCTTGCGGTGGTTGCCTAGCAACATCATAAACAACAACAACAAAAGACGCAGCAAACTGCAAAAAAACGCTCTGTCTGATCGGGCATCTTCAACAGAAACAGGCGGTGTGGTACTCCTCGTGTTTTTAACCTGATCACTAACCCTGATCACGGACTCTAGCTGTGTGTTCAGCCGGTGTGCAGCACGTAGAGCGGCGTGGGGTTCGGACCGCGGACTCTACCCGTGTGTTTACCGTACAGCCGGTGGGTTCGGACCGCGGACTCTACCCGTGTGTTTACCGTACAGCCGGTGGGTTCGGACCGCGGACTCTACCCGTGTGTTTACCGTACAGCCGGTGAGCAGCACGTAGAGCGGCGTGGGGTTCGGACCGCGGACTCTACCCGTGTGTTTACCGTACAGCTGTTGAGCAGCACGTAGAGCGGCATGGGGTTCGGACCGCGGACTCTACCCGTGTGTTTACCGTACAGCTGTTGAGCAGCACGTAGAGCGGCGTGGGGTTCAGACCGCGGACTCTACCCGTGTGTTTACCGTACAGCTGTTGAGCAGCACGTAGAGCGGCGTGGGGTTCAGACCGCGGACTCTACCTGTGTGTTTACCGTACAGCTGTTGAGCAGCACGTAGAGCGGCGTGGGGTTCGGACCGCGGACTCTACCCGTGTGTTTACCGTACAGCTGTTGAGCAGCACGTAGAGCGGCGTGGGGTTCAGACCGCGGACTCTACCTGTGTGTTTACCGTACAGCTGTTGAGCAGCACGTAGAGCGGTGTGGGGTTCGGACCGCGGACTCTACCTGTGTGTTTACCGTACAGCTGTTGAGCAGCACGTAGAGCGGCGTGGGGTTCGGACCGCGGACTCTACCTGTGTGTTTACCGTACAGCCGTTGAGCAGCACGTAGAGCGGCGTGGGGTTCGGACCGCGGACTCTACCTGTGTGTTTACCGTACAGCCGGTGAGCAGCACGTAGAGCGGCGTGGGGTTCGGACCGCGGACTCTACCCGTGTGTTTACCGTACAGCCGGTGTGGGGTTCAGACCGCGGACTCACTGCTCACCTCAGGAGACGGCAGTCCGACGGGGGCTTTGCCGTCCAGTGTGCTTTTCAGCAGCTTGTCCCCCAGGATGTGGTTGAGGTGTTGGGCCATGACTCTCTGCTGCTCGACGCTGCAGTGGTTCTCCACGGACAGGATGACTGGATACTCTGATACCTGGGGGGGGGGGGGAGACGGAGGGGGGGGGGGGGAGACGGAGGGAGGGAGTTAGTAACCGAACACCGGAGAGCATTATCAGAGGGGAAAGCTAATACGCCTGCTGCCATATACCTGTGGGTTGTGGCTGGCTGGTTGGATGGACGGGGGGTCACGAGGTCACGATATTCAGCTGATGCATCTTCAACAGATGCTCAGACTCAACAGACTCTCTCATGATCACTGTGTGACTTTACGGCGCTCTCACATTATGTCCGTGCACAGCTGTTCTCCCTCTCATAAATATACAATGAGATGCTGATACAGCTTTACTACACAATGAGGTCAGGGGTCAGAGGTCAGCAACCTGCAACTCTTCAGCCCCTCTCCACTGGCTCCCTGTGGATTTATAATAACTGTTCTTTCTTTACATTTTCATTTTTATTTATCATTGTTGTACGACGGAGTATTAGGGCCACATTGAGGAAAATAATACATCTGAGATTTAGAGAATAAAGTCAGAATATTATAAAGTAGTAATTTTATGTTATTTTCTTTTTTTCTCGTAAAGTTATGACTTTATTCTCGTTATATTACGACTTTTTTTCTCGTAATATTATGACTTTATTCTCGTAATATTACGTCTTTTTTTTCTCGTAAAGTTATGACTTTATTCTCGTTATATTACGACTTTTTTCTCGTAATATTATGACTTTATTCTCGTTATATTACGACTGTTTTTCTCGTAAGTTATGACTTTATTCTCGTAATATTACGAGTTTTTTTCTCGTAAAGTAATGACTTTTTTTCTCGTAATATTACGACTTTTTTTCTCGTAAATTTATGACTTTATTCTCGTAATATTACGAGTTTTTTTCTCATAAAGTAATGACTTTATTCTCGTAATATTACGACTTTTCTTCTCGTGAAGTTATGACTTTATTCTTGTAATATTCCGACTTTTCTTCTCGTAAAGTTCTGACTTTATTCTCGTAATATTACGACTTTTTTTCTCGTAAAGTTATGACTTTTTCTCGTAATATTCTGACTTTATTCTGTAAATCTCAGATGTGTGACCTGTACAACGTAAAACTGACGAAGAACGTTCATCTAAACACAAGAATCATTGAGTTTAACACATGATCCAGAAGTACAGCCACCGCACTCATTGCTTTTTATATAAAGCTTCCTGCCAGATGTTTTGCTCCGTCGAGGATTGATTAAAACATTTAAATTCAGATTGACTTCTACAAGCAGACAGCTGATGCTACCTTGAAGGCGTAGTTTCCCACTGCGTTGACCACGTCCTTGAAGAGGATCTTGGAGGTGAAGGTGTGTCCGTGATAGACGATGGGTTCTCCGTTGGCTCCGTCCCAGCAGTCGACCTCCACACAGCGACATCCTCGACTCAGAGCTCTGAGCACAGGAAGGGGAGGAAACACACTCAATCACTTCTTATTCTATTAATGAATATGGGAAAACTAATGACTGATGGAAGATTAACGCAGGGCAACGTCACAGAGAGAGTAGAGAGTCCATTAGGGAAGGGATTTGTGATGTTCAGTGATGTGTTGCAGTAGACAAACCTTAGTGGTCATGTAATCAATTATAACACTCGTTTTTCTGTGATTTACCAGCAGATTTATGGACGTTCCTGTGCAACACCAAAGATACCACTAACAGGACCGTGTGTTCAAATTTGACTCGAGTGCTCGAGGTAACCTAACACGCCAGAACCATCTGAGCAGGTGATTGGATGAACCATCTGTCAATCAAACTCTTGCCGAAGCGAGTCGAGAGAAGAGTGAAAACATTATTTCTATGTAGAAAATCCTTCAGTGTCGTTCTCTGCTCTTCTTCCAACGAAGAAATCCTGCAATGCTACTGCAGCAGCTACGCTAACCTCTTCAGGAGCCGCCAGTGTTGCATCACACACAAACAGCTAAGCCCCGCCCCCTAGCTGCCAGTAGCTCCTCACTGATTGGTTAGCAGGAGCTAGAGAGATTTAGAGAATAAAGTCAGAATATTATAAAGTAGTAATTTTATGTTATTTTCTTTTTTTTTTGTAAAGTTATGACTTTATTCTCGTAATATTGTGACTTTTTTCTCGTTAAGTTATGACTTTATTCTCGTAATATTACGACTTTTTTTCTCGTTAAGTTATGACTTTTTTTCTCGTAATATTACGACTTTTTTCTCGTAATATTATGACTTTATTCTCGTAATATTACGACTTTTTTTTCTCGTAAAGTTATGACTTTATTCTCGTAATACTAAGACTTTTTTTCTCGTAAAGTAATGACTTTTTTTCTCGTAATATTACGACTTTTTTTTCTCGTTAAGTTATGACTTTATTCTCGTAATATTACGACTTTTTTTTCTCGTAAAGTTATGACTTTATTCTCGTAATACTAAGACTTTTTTTCTCGTAAAGTAATGACTTTTTTTCTCGTAATATTACGACTTTTTTTTCTCGTTAAGTTATGACTTTATTCTCGTAATATTACGACTTTTTTCTCATAATATTATGACTTTATTCTCGTAATATTACGACTTTTTTTTCTCGGAAAGTTATGACTTTATTCTCGTAATATTATGACTTTTTTTCTCGTTAAGTTATGACTTTTTTTCTCGTAATATTACGACTTTTTTCTCGTAATATTATGACTTTATTCTCCTAATATTACGACTTTTTTTTCTCGTAAAGTTATGACTTTATTCTCGTAATATTACGACTTTTTTCTCGTAATATTATGACTTTATTCTCGTAATATTACGACTTTTTTTTCTCGTAAAGTTATGACTTTATTCTCGTAATATTACGACTTTTTTCTCGTAATATTATGACTTTATTCTCGTAATATTACGACTTTTTTTTCTCCTAAAGTTATGACTTTATTCTCGTAATATTGTGACTTTTTTCTCGTTAAGTTATGACTTTTTTTCTCGTAATATTACGACTTTTTTTTCTCGTAAAGTTATGACTTTATTCTCGTAATACTAAGACTTTTTTTCTTGTAAAGTAATGACTTTTTTTCTCGTAATATTACGACTTTTTTTTCTCGTTAAGTTATGACTTTATTCTCGTAATATTACGACTTTTTTCTCGTAATATTATGACTTTATTCTCGTAATATTACGACTTTTTTTTCTCGTTAAGTTATGACTTTATTCTCGTAATATTACGACTTTTTTCTCGTAATATTATGACTTTATTCTCGTAATATTACGACTTTTTTTTCTCGTTAAGTTATGACTTTATTCTCGTAATATTACGACTTTTTTCTCGTAATATTATGACTTTATTCTCGTAATATTACGACTTTTTTTTCTCGGAAAGTTATGACTTTATTCTCGTAATATTACAAATTTTTTTCTCGTAAAGTTATGACTTTATTCTCGTAATATTACGACTTTTTTTTCTCGGAAAGTTATGACTTTATTCTCGTAATATTACAACTTTTTTTCTCGGAAAGTTATGACTTTATTCTCGTAATATTACGACTTTTTTTTCTCGGAAAGTTATGACTATTCTCGTAATATTACAACTTTTTTTCTCGGAAAGTTATGACTTTATTCTCGTAATATTACGACTTTTTTTTCTCCTAAAGTTATGACTTTATTCTCGTAATATTACGACTTTTTTTCTCGTAAAGTAATGACTGTTTTTCTGGTAATATAACGACTTTCTTTTCATGTCTCTGTTTTCCCACAGGTTGATGATCGGAGCCAGTACCTGATGTATCCCTCCACGCTGCTCTGTCCACGGAGCTGGTCCTCCATCAGGTAGGTGTTGTGGGAGGACGAGATGAAGTAGTGGCACAGCGGCTGGCTCATGTCCTGGAAGACGCGACGCCACCGCGGGTTGAAGATGGAGCCTTCGGCCGAGCCCAGGTACATCAGGAAGCCGTCGAATGTCATGGCGTTCAGCAGCTTGGCTGGAAATACAGCAGCAAGGTGTCAGAACCTTCTCACCCAACCTTTAATAGTACATCAGTAGTACCAAACACTAAGGTATTCTATATACAGTATATACATGATCCCGTCCTGTGTCAGAACCTTCTCACCCAGCAATAGTATAGTTCATTATCCGGTACCAAACACTAAGGTACTCTATATACAGTATATAGAAGATCCCGTCCTGTGTCAGAACCTTCTCACCGAACCTTTAATAGTACATCATCCAGTACCAAGAGACACGAGGACTTCACAGTAATCTTCATTTCCCTATGGTCTAACCCAGGGGTCAGGGGTCAGAGGTCAGCAACCTTTACTATCAAAAGAGCCATTTTAGGCAAAAAAAAATCTGTCTGGAGCCGCAAAACATTTGATCATTGTGATGAAGGAAACACAGTTTATAGTCTAAGTATATACAATATAAGTCTAATGCAGTGAGGGCCAAAGTGTTAATGTACTACAGAGTATCAGGGTCACATTGAGGGAAAAACATCTGAGATTTACAGAATAAAGTCATAACTTTACGAGAAAAAAAAGTTGTAATATAAAGAGAATAAAGACATAACTTTACGAGAAAACAAAGTTATAATATTAAGAGAATAAAGTCATAACTTTACGATAAAAAAAGTCGTAATATTACGAGAATAAAGTCATAACTTTACGAGAAAAAAAGACGTAATATTACGAGAATAAAGTCATAACTTAACGAGAAAAAAATATTACGAGAATAAATTCATAACTTTACGAGAAAAAAATATAACGAGAATAAAGTCATAACTTTATGAGAAAAAAATATTACGAGAATAAAGTCATAACTTTACGAGAAAAATGTCGTAATATTACGAGAATAAAGTCATAACTTAACGAGAAGAAATAAAATAACACGTAAAATTACTACTTTATAATATTATGACTTTATTCTCTAAATCTCAGATTTATTTTTTTCCCTCAATGTGACCCTAATACTCCGTCGTACCATAGACCTACAACAATGATAAATAAAAATGAAAATGTAAAGAAAGAACAGTTATTATAAATCCACAGGGAGCCACAGGAGAGGGGGCTGAAGAGCTGCAGGTTGCTGACCTCTGACCTCTGACCCCTGACCCCTGACCCCTGGTCTAATAGACCTAGATGCACCATATACAGTATATAGAAGATCCCGTCCGTACCTGTGTCCGAAGGCTCGTAGCGCTCGATGAGCTGCTGGGCTTGCTGCTGGATGTCGACCCCCTCCAGCTGCTCCTCTCTCAGGAAGTCCTCCAGGTCGCTGCTGGATAACTTCTGCCCGTCAGCGGAGAACTCCTGGAACACCCGGAGCACATCCTCCCTCTGCGTCAGCATCTTGTAGAAGAGCACAAACTCGTCGTCCTCCAGCATACCGGACTGGGATTTATCAGCCATCTGAGGGAGGAGAGAGGAACCCGCTGAATCACAACCCGTGAGCTCTCACAGCGAGAGGACCACAGCTGATGTCTTTCTCACCGTGTAGAGACGGTGAGCGTGGTGCTCGTTCATGTCCACGTTCATCATCTTCAGTAAATCTTGCACTTCCTTGAAGTTCATCCTGCCGTCGTTGTTCTTGTCGGCCTTCTTGAACCAGTCACCGATCCATCTGGGTTCGCCCTTAAGGACAGTGTAATCTTCAGTAGTGTTCAGTGAGGACTGCTCAGGTTCGCTGCACAATGAACTTCACTTCTCAAACTGTGTACGGTAAAGCTCTGACTGCACCACGAACCCAGGAAGGGAAGTTCATTCATTACACTACAGATTTACTGATTTCATTCAGAGGAATAGAGCTTCAACCTATAAGCTATGGATTGATT
The DNA here is from genome assembly GCA_916701645.2 of Sebastolobus alascanus. Lineage (NCBI taxonomy): Eukaryota > Metazoa > Chordata > Actinopteri > Perciformes > Sebastidae > Sebastolobus > Sebastolobus alascanus. The sequence goes on from CAKAOJ020000265.1 coordinate 334,401, forward strand.
AGTCTCACATAGCCAGACCTTTCTATCTCCACAGCCTCTAAAGAAAGGTCGGGCTCCACACTAGCTCTGGCTTTTATGTACTTCTTTAGACCAGGGGTCAGAGGTCAGGGGTCAGGGGTCAGCAACCTGCAGCTCTTCAGCTCCTCTCCAGTGGCTCCCTGTGGATCTTTACAAATGGAAATGAATAACTGTTTTTTGTTTTCATTTTCATTTTTATTTATCATTGTTGTAGGTCTATGGTACGACGAAGTATTAGGGCCACATTGAGGAAAAATAATAAATCTGAGATTTAGAGAATAAAGTCAGAATATTATAAAGTAGTAATTTTACGTGTTATTTTCTTTTTTCTTGTAAAGTTATGACTTTATTCTTGTAATATTACGACTTTTTTTCTCGTTAAGTTATGACTTTATTCTCGTAATATTACGACGTTTTGACTTTATTCTCGTAATATTACGTCTTTTTTTCTCGCAAAGTTATGACTTTATTCTCGTAATATTACGACTTTTTTATCTTAAAGTTATGACTTTATTCTCGTAATATTATGACTTTTTTACTCGTAAAGTTATGACTTTATTCTCGTAATATTATGACTTTTTTTCTCGTAAAGTTATGACTTTATTCTCGTAATATTATGACTTTTTTTCTCGTTAAGTTATGACTTTATTCTCGTTATATTACGACTTTTTTTCTCGTAAAGTTATGACTTTATTCTCATAGAGTTATGACTTTATTCTCCTAATATTATGACTTTTTTTTCTCGTAAAGTTATGACTTTATTCTCGTAATTTTCTGACTTTATTCTGTAAATCTCAGATGTTTTTCCCTCAATGTGACCCTAATACTCCGTAGTACATTAACACTTTGTCCCTCACTGCATTAGACTTATATTCTATATACTTAGACTATAAGCTGTGTTACCTTCATCACAATGATCAAATGTGTTGCGGCTCCAGACAGATTTTTTTTTTGTTGTTGCCTAAAATGTCTCTTTTGATAGTAAAGGTTGCTGACCTCTGACCCCTGCACTATACAAAGGGCAGGTGGCCATGACCTTTGGGGACCTTCGTGCTACCACGGGGTTAAAATCTTTGGTTTTAAAGACCCCATAGTCTCACTATCCAACCATCCACCTTTAGTTGATGGGATTAGTCACAAAGTAGAACTCAAACCAAAGAGAAATGAGAAACTAAAGCATGTAGAGTTTGTTTGGAGTGAAAACACTGAGTGAAAGATACTGGTCCAGCTTCTCCCGCTCCCCCATGTTCTCCAGGTTCTCGATCAGCTTCCTCGTGCCTCTGATCCAGGACTGCGCTTCCTCGGCCGACTCGGCCACCAGGTCCAGGTTTCCCCTGCGACCGCGGAAGACCAGCGTGAAGCATCGGTCGGCCGGGAACTCGTCTGCGATGCTGAGCAGAACCTCGGACTGGTGTCCTTCTCGTATCGCCTCCACGTCGCTCACTGAGACTGGACACGGGAGGGAAACGGATCAGCTGGGTGTATATACTGTATATATCAGATAGCAGAGTTCATCACGGGTTCTTACATGTGGAGTGGGTGTTGCCAGCCTTCTTGGACTTGTACCAGATGGTCATGCAGTCGTCCTGCAGTTTGAAGTAGCGCTGCTTCTTCCAGGTACGAGACTTGATTTTCCTCATCACCGTCCCCACCAGCATGGACTGGAGGTTTTCGTCCCCCTGAATGCCTGAGAAGAGAAGGACGGTTATACCGATAGAGAGACTAATATGTATAAAAGTAAACCCTAATCCCAGACTTACGGAGGCCGCTCCCTGTGGAAGCCATTCCTTGTTGTCTCACACGTCGGCCATCTACAGAAAAGAAGTCAGTTACTGATGTTCACAGTTCATGATGGTGATTTATTTCATCAGCAAAACTAATTATTATTTATCTGTATTAGACGGTCCACAATAACTGAAGTAAAGTTACTGCATGTATTCCTTATTCAGATGATAAGATACGTTCATACATTCTTAAATAAAGCTTAGTATAACCCAGGGGTCAGAGGTCAGGGGTCAGGGGTCAGGGGTCAGAGGTCAGCAAGCTTTACTATCACTATAAAAAAATCTGCATTGTGATGAAGGTAACACAGTTTATAGTCTAAGTATATAGAATATAAGTCTAATGCAGTGAGGGCCAAAGAGTTAATGTACTACAGAGTATTAGGGTCACATTGAGGGAAAAAACATCTGAGATTTACAGAATAAAGTCAGAATATTACGAGAATAAAATTCATAACTTTACGAGAAACAAAAGTCGGAATATAACGAGAATAAAGTCATAACTTTACGAGAAAAAAAAGTCGTAATATTACGAGAATAAAGTCATAACTTTACGAGAAACAAAAGTCGGAATATAACGAGAATAAAGTCATAACTTTACGAAAAAAAAAAGTCGGAATATAACGAGAATAAAGTCATAACTGTACGAGAAAAAAAGTCGTAATATAAAGAGAATAAAGTTATAAATTTACGAGAAAAAAAGCTGCAATAAAGTCATAACTTTACGAGAAAAAAAAGTCGGAATATAACGAGAATATAGTCATAACTTTACGAGAAAAAAGTCGTAGTATAACGAGAATAAAGTCATAACTTTACGAGAAAAAAGTCCTGGTATTACGAGAATAAAGTCATAACTTTACGAGAAAAAAGTCGTAATATTACGAGAATAAAGTCATAACTTTACGAGAAAAAAAGAAAATAACACGTAAAATTACTACTACTATACTGCTGTATATATATATATATATATATATATATATACTAATACTACGACTTTATTTTTGTAATATTCTGACTTTATTCTCTAAATCTCAGATTTATTTATTTTTCCTCAATGTGGCCCTAATACTCCGTCGTACCATAGACCTACAACAATGATAAATAAAAATGAAAATGTAAACAAAAAACAGTTATCCATTTCCATTTTTTAAAGATCCACAGGGAGCCACTGGAGAGGAGCTGAAGAGCTGCAGGTTGCTGACCTCTGACCCCTGACCTCTGACCCCTGGTTTATCCCTACAGAACCTTATAGAGGCTTCAGGTACATTTAGCTAATGTTGCCACGATATGATGCTCAGTATCCTTTATCTTCACGCTGTTCTAACTTCACGGTAGGAATGAGTGAAGCGTTGAAGCAGCAGTAGGAACCACAGACAGTTCCCTGCAGGGTGGAGCAGCATTAGATGTGCAGGGTGGAGCTGCATTAGATGTGCAGGGCGGAGCTGCATTAGATGTGCAGGGCGGAGCAGCATCAGATGTGCAGGGTGGAGCAGCATTAGATGTGCAGGGTGGAGCAGCATTAGATGTGCAGGGTGGAGCAGCATCAGATGTGCAGGGTGGAGCAGCATTAGATGTGCAGGGTGGAGCTGCATTAGATGTGCAGGGTGGAGCAGCATCAGATGTGCAGGGTGGAGCAGCATTAGATGTGCAGGGTGGAGCTGCATTAGATGTGCAGGGCGGAGCAGCATTAGATGTGCAGGGTGGAGCAGCATTAGATGTGCAGGGTGGAGCAGCATTAGATGTGCAGGGTGGAGCAGCATCAGATGTGCAGGGTGGAGCAGCATTAGATGTGCAGGGTGGAGCTGCATTAGATGTGCAGGGTGGAGCAGCATTAGATGTGCAGGGTGGAGCAGCATCAGATGTGCAGGGTGGAGCAGCATTAGATGTGCAGGGTGGAGCAGCATCAGATGTGCAGGGTGGAGCAGCATTAGATGTGCAGGGCGGAGCAGCATTAGATGTGCAGGGCGGAGCAGCATTAGATGTGCAGGGTGGAGCAGCATTAGATGTGCAGGGTGGAGCAGCATTAGATGTGCAGGGCGGAGCAGCATTAGATGTGCAGGGTGGAGCAGCATTAGATGTGCAGGGTGGAGCAGCATTAGATGTGCAGGGTGGAGCAGCATCAGATGTGCAGGGTGGAGCAGCATTAGATGTGCAGGGTGGAGCAGCATTAGATGTGCAGGGTGGAGCAGCATTAGATGTGCAGGGTGGAGCAGCATTAGATGTGCAGGGTGGAGCTGCATTAGATGTGCAGGGTGGAGCAGCATTAGATGTGCAGGGCGGAGCAGCATCAGATGTGCAGGGTGGAGCAGCATTAGATGTGCAGGGTGGAGCAGCATTAGATGTGCAGGGTGGAGCAGCATCAGATGTGCAGGGTGGAGCAGCATTAGATGTGCAGGGTGGAGCAGCATCAGATGTGCAGGGTGGAGCAGCATTAGATGTGCAGGGTGGAGCAGCATCAGATGTGCAGGGTGGAGCAGCATTAGATGCCCGGTGCTGTTCATGGCGTCACTAAGCTGATGTGGATGTTCTTTCCCAGCTCTGTGTGATGTTTTCACTGCATTCTCTGCTGTCCTGCACTTTTTGTTCTGTCTCTGTGTCGCGTCTCACTAAGCTAACTAATCTCCCCCAAATCCCCGTCACGGTCCCAGCATTCCTTTCACTGATCGCCTGAACTACCAACTCGCTGCTGGTCCTTTAGTTCAGGAACCACGTACAGAATCTGGGCTGTAAACTATCTCATCTCATCAAAACCACCTTTCGTCAGGCTGCAGGATGAGCTCACTGACTTCACATAAAGACATTAAATACACTATAATAAAACATGAAAAAGATAAATACTTTGAGACTGATTAAACAACAGATAAGATTAAAAAAAACACAACATAAAATCGATCAGAACGTCTCGGGAGTTTTGAATTGAAGTAATGACTCATTGCAAAGAGACAACATCTCATATACAGCTTAAACCGGAGACCTTTATCTCTTTAAATGATTTTAAACATAGAATAAAGGAAGTGGTCACTGCAATCAAACAGCAAACACATGAGCAACATGCAGCGCTGTTAATGCTCTGTATGATGATGTAATGTGTATTTAGTCGTACCTGTTGTTGCTGCTTAAATGTTGTTCTGAGTTGATGCTTCTATCTGACTGTCTGCTACGTCTCTCTGGTAAAAGAGGATTTAATCTCTCCCAGTTAAATAAAGGTTATGAACGATACATCCACACAGGTCCAACTATGACAGCCTGTACTGTCTGTCCCTCACAGAACTTTATAGGTAAAGTGAAAGCAGCCAGAGGAAGAAGAAGAAGAAGAAGCAGTCGGACCTAAAGGTGAGTCTCACCTGTTGCAGGATCATCCCTGAGTCCTGGTTCTGTGCTGATGGAACAGATCCTCTGACCCGGGAGCTGCTGCTGTCCTTCTGCATGCCACGCTGCAGTGATGAACGCCAGAGTCCGCTCTCTGTGACGCTCACCTGGCCCTCCTCCTCCTCTTCGTCCTCCTCTTCCTCCTCCTCTTCCCCCCCCCCCCTCCCCCTCTCTCTGTCCTGATGCCTGGTCACCTGTTTAGCATTTTTTAAACTCTTCTGTGAGTTGGATCCCTGGATGAGGAGAGTAGTGCAGGTTAAACTCATGTAATGATGATGATAAGAGGGACTGTTTATAGAGAACTGTGAGACGGAGAAAATAAAACCTCTACTTCTGCTGCAGCCTTAGAGCATCTATCACAACGTCATGTTGGCCACACTACACCGGTGTTTTCCACAACACTCACTCAATCAGCCTGGTACCCCCAGACCTGGTCCTGGACCAGCTGTACCCCCCATGCCAGGAGGAGGAGGAGGAGGAGGAGGAGGAGGAGGAGGAGGACCAGCGGAGCTCCACCACAGTGTTTTCTGTCCCGTGTCCTGTTACTAAGCTCCGCTCATCAAACTTTGATCAGGTTAGTTTAGCTGCAGGCCGCGAGGACGGAGAGACTCACCATCACCATCACCATCACCATCAACATCACCATCACCATCACCATCACCATCAGTCTAACAAACTGACCCCAGATCACCTCTGAGGTCATCACTGACATCACTACGCAGCTCACATTATGCACGTCTGGGAGTTGTGAGTATTAATATTCTCTCTCTTTGCTCTTCATGTGTTCCCTGCTCAGGTTCTGAGGCATTAATAATCCACGGCTTCAGATCAGCTTCCCCGATCAGATTACACAGACTGAGCCAGGACTAAAATGGAGGGGCTCCCTCACAATGACCTCCTCTCAGGAGAGGCAAGAACTACATTACCCAGCAGCCACGGCTACAATAGGTGACGGGAAGTCATTCACACCAGACTGCACAGTGGGTTGCATGTGGAATAGTTGATGTACTGGTCCAGAACAAAGAAGAGCTAAATCCTGAAAGAACTGAAGCTTCATCAAGCTTCACAAAGCTTCATCAAGCTTCACAAAGCTTCACAAAGCTTCATCAAGCTTCATAAAGCTTCACAAGGCTTCATGAAGCTTCACAAAGCTTCATAAAGCTTCACCAAGCTTCAAAAAGCTTCATAAAGCTTCATAAAACTTCACAAAGCTTCATAAGCTTCGCAAAGCTTCGCAATTATTCGCAAAGCTTCGCAAAGCTTCGCAATTCTTCGCAAAGCTTCGCAAAGCTTCGCAAAGCTTCAAGCTTCACAAAGCTTCATGGAGCTTCATAAAGCTCCATAAAGCTTCATCAAGCTTCACAGAGCTTCATCAAGCTTCACAAAGCTTCAATAAGCTTCATCAAGCTTCACCAATCTTCACAAAGCTTCATAAAGCTTCACAAAGCGAGAAAAAAAGTCATATTACGAGAATAAAGTCATAACTTTACGAGAAAAAAAGTTCTAATATTACGAGAACAAAGTCAGAACTTTACGAGAAAAAAAGTCGTAATATTACGAGAATAAAGTCATAACTTTACGAGAAAAAAAAGTCGTAATATTACGAGAATAAAGTCATAACTTTATGAGAAAAAAAGTCGGAATATTACGAGAATAAAGTCATAACTTTACGGGGAAAAAAAGTCATTATATTACAAGAATAAAGTCATAACTTTATGGAAAAAAAGTCGTAATATTAGGAGAATAAAGTCATAACTTTACATGAAAAAAAGTCGTAATATTACGAGAATAAAGTCATAACTTTACCAGAAAAAAGTCGTAATATTACGAGAATAAAGTCATAACTTTTCGGAAAAAAAACGTAATATTACGAGAATAAGGTCATAACTTTACGAGAGAAAAAGAAAATAATGCGTAAAATTAGTTTATAAAGTCATGACTTTATTCTCGTAATATTCTGACTTTATTCTTTAAATCTCAGATGTTTTTTCCCTCAATGTGACCCTAATACTCCGTAGTAAATTAACACTTTGGCCCTCACTGCATTAGACTTACAGAATATACTATTGTTTTGCCTAAAATAGCTCTTTTGATAGTAAAGGTCGCTGACCCCTGACCCCTGGTTTAGGGGAAGAGTTGTGTGACGTTCTCTCTGACTCCTGAATGGAATGAAGGTTTCTTACCTATGACATTGGTAGCTGAATTAAAGGAAGTCGTTTTAATATGACGTTACGTAGTTTTGTAGCTGAACTGAATTCATCAGTGATTTCAGGTCTGTCTGTGGCTAGCTACTGTTAGCTCGTGTTGTGGGCTAACAGCGGTGTGTACTGACTGCTCCTGTAGCCAACATGCTGCTCAGCGGTTGGATTATATTCACTATTATTACACGGCTGTGGTGAATACTCGATTCTGATTGGTCAACCACGGCGTTCTGCGGTCTGTTATTTCTGTAGAACAGACCGTTGCTATGTATAGCAGACCGTTGCTATGTATAGCAGACCGTTGCTACGTATAACAGACCGTTGCTATGTAGAAAAGACCGTTGCTATGTATAGCAGACCGTTGCTACGTATAACAGACCGTTGCTACGTATAACAGACCGTTGCTATGTATAGCAGACCGTTGCTACGTATAACAGACCGTTGCTACGTATAACAGACCGTTGCTACGTATAACAGACCGTTGCTATGTATAGCAGACCGTTGCTACGTATAACAGACCGTTGCTACGTATAACAGACCGTTGCTACGTATAACAGACCGTTGCTATGTATAGCAGACCGTTGCTACGTATAACAGACCGTTGCTATGTAGAAAAGACCGTTGCTATGTATAGCAGACCGTTGCTACGTATAACAGACCGTTGCTACGTATAACAGACCGTTGCTATGTATAGCAGACCGTTGCTACGTATAACAGACCGTTGCTACGTATAACAGACCGTTGCTATGTATAGCAGACCGTTGCTTTGTATAACAGACCGTTGCTATGTAGAAAAGACCGTTGCTATGTATAGCAGACCGTTGCTACGTATAACAGACCGTTGCTACGTATAAAAGACCGTTGCTACGTATAACAGACCGTTGCTATGTATAGCAGACCGTTGCTTTGTATAGCAGACCGTTGCTATGTAGAAAAGACCGTTGCTATGTATAGCAGACCGTTGCTACGTATAGCAGACCGTTGCTACGTATAACAGACCGTTGCTACGTATAACAGACCGTTGCTATGTATAGCAGACCGTTGCTTTGTATAGCAGACCGTTGCTATGTAGAAAAGACCGTTGCTATGTATAGCAGACCGTTGCTACGTATAACAGACCGTTGCTACGTATAAAAGACCGTTGCTATGTATAACAGACCGTTGCTACGTATAACAGACCGTTGCTACGTATAACAGACCGTTGCTACGTATAACAGACCGTTGCTATGTATAACAGGCCGTTGCTATGTATAACAGACCGTTGCTATGTAGAACAGACCGTTGCTACGTATAACAGACCGTTGCTATGGGCGCAGCTCTGATATCGGACTCTGGAGGACCGTTTTTGCGTCAAAATATTGATTTCTTCAGTAAGTAGCTGTGTAATAAGCGGGATAATGTACAGCTAGCGGGTCATTGTAGTGAAAGAATCCCCTTCAGGGCGATATCTCTTACATAACCAGCGAACAACTGAACACACACAACACAGATGCTAGGCTACATTAGCCTCCATGTTCCGCTAGCTAGCACAACATCAACACTTCTAGTTTCATGTCAAAGTAAAAGCACGATTAATGCAGTTAGTACCGGAAACATTTATGTTTATAAACATCTCTGTTTCATTGGTCCAGTTAATAATAAGCCATTTAAATATTATATTGAAATATCTGAAATTAGACTAATATTGTGTGAAACACAATAAAACATGTATAAGTATAACACAGGGACGCTGTGTAAAACGTGCTGTAATAACTTCCATTAGATGAGTAAACATTAAAGGTTCCATATCCTGCTCTTTTTCAGCTTCATGCTTATATTTAGTGTTTCTACTAGAACATGTTTACATGCTGTAATGTTTAAAAAAAAAACTTTACTTTCCTCATACTGAATATACCTGAATCCTCTGTCTGAAACGCTCCGTTTTAGTGCATTTCAACGGAATTGCGTTGCTAGGCAACAGCTTGGGTCCATGTTTACTTCCTGTCAGCTGATGTTATTCACATACACTGCAACAGGAAATAAACTGGGACACATTTAGAATGTTTACGTTTAAAACCGTGGTTGTACTGGTTGTACTGGTTGTACTTGTACTGGTTGTACTTGTACTGGTTGTGTACTGGTTGTACTTGTTGTACTTGTACTGGTTGTACTGGTTGTACTGGTTGTACTGGTTGTACTGGCGGCCCAGCAGAGGGCGCCAGATCTCCGTCAGTACCAAAATCAGGTTCACTGCCAAGAAGGATTCCATATAGAAGGAATTTGCTTCGGTGTATTGGTGCATAGATAAAAAGAAACATAAATATAAAATAATACAATAAAGTATTTTTAAAATAATTCACAGCCTGTAGGATCAGTCACAGGTTTGTCACAAATGTAAAATTGACATATTATAATGCAAAGCTACTAATTATAGTTCTATGAATCCTAAAAAATGTTTTTTCAACATTTTGTGCTTTTGTTTTGATGGACATCAACACATCAAACTATACATGCAGCATTTTATATTCTATAAATGTAAAGGTAGCAGCGCATGACAAGACTTATCTGTAATTCAGGATAACAGTACAGACTGCAGGTAGAACCATGCAGCTGTTCACACTGTGTGCATTCAACAGGAAATAAATGCCATTAATCCAGTTAGTGAGGGGAACATTTTATTACAGCCAGTGAACGATGTGCACAGAGAAAACTGCTGCTGCTATATGAAAGATAGTTTCCTTGTAAAAGACTCATTACACATTCAAACATGTATGCTCGAATGTGTATCCGGGTATGAATACAGGATACACAGATACAAAATCTGAAGATTAAACAACTTTAAAAAATAGTAAAGTCAACGTTGACTGTCTTCACATTCAGCACCAAACTGTATTAAAGAACAACAAGTTGTGCTGCGTGGAGCTGCGACATCTGATGGTTCCTGAGATGAAAGAGACAGATGGTAAAAATTATAATAATCTTATAATATTTAATATTTTATGGAAGCTGGATTTTAATAGTACTACAATAAGTAAAATAAATGGATTTCTTTGTGCAAGATGGTCCTACAGAGAAATGCTAAATGATCAGACATACAGCATCCACAGTAAAATAGAATCAATCACATAAAAGGTGACATTTAGAGTCTTTATTCATGAGTTAAAGATAAAATAATTCTGCATTATTATTAATATTCCAGATGAACGGTCTACAGTACCGGCGGCTCTCTGCTGCCCTCTTCTGGATCCTTCAGCTCTTATCTGCCTGCAGTACTGAAGCTGTGCATGTTCTGATCACTCATTAATGTGCATGTGTGTTTACTAAGGTTTACCTCAGTTCTCCTGGAGGAGAGAGACCACCTGGTCGCCAACGGGTCCGGAGGTCTCTACCAAGTCGCCATCCTGCACACAGTCACAGTTTCACTCGTCATTAAAAGGTTTATTTATTACATCCTTATTGACTGTCTGATCTGAGTCCATCGGATCAGGTCAGACGTATTTAAACCTCCTTTATGAAACAGAATTTACTGAAAATAACACTTAATCAGGCCTTATGAAGCAGATCTATGGAGAACCTGAGATGCAAAAGAGGAAAAAAAACAACTGGTGATCCATTTTATAAACTGATCTAAATAGTTTTCTCTCCTGTGTTTACAGCTGGGAAAAAAATACGTTCTGACAGGATCATTTTTCTAAGTAACTGTGAAAACAGCAAAAAAGTTTTTAGCAGTTGAATTGTTTTTTCTTTGTTTGTTGTTGTAATACTCATTTCAGCCACAAGAGGCTGAAGGGTGTGGAGGACAGAACCTGCCAAAAATATATAAATGAATAAATAAATAAATAAATGTAGCAAAAATAATATCATTAAAAATAAATGTAGCCATTAATTAATTGATAACATTTGACAAAAATTGATATTTCTGTTTTAATTTGCTCTTTTATTTATTTGTTTGTCTTTGTTTTAATTCACTTATTTATTTATTTATTTACTCTTCTGTATACTTGTCCCTTTTATTTATTTATTTATATTCATTTTGAGATTTATTTATTTTTGCATTTATTTTTTTTATATTTATTTTTAAATACATGTATTTATTTATGTATTTTTGCATTTATTTTTTTAATTTATTTTATATTTATTTTTAAATACATGTATTTATTTATGTATTTTTGCATTTATTTTTTTTATTTATTTTATATTTATTTTTAATACATGTATTTATTTATTTATGTATTTTTGCATTTTTTATTTTTTTTTTATTTTTAGATTTATTTTTAAATGCGTGTATTTATTTATGTATTTTTGCATATATTTATTTTAGATTTATTTTTAAATGCGTGTATTTATTTATGTATTTCTGCATTTATTTTTTATTTATTTTAGATTTATTTTTAAATACATGTATTTATTTATGTATTTTTGCATTTATTTTTTATTTATTTAAGATTTATTTTTAAATACATGTATTTATTTACGTATTTTTGCATTTATTTTTATTTATTTTAGATTTATTTTTAAATACATGTATTTATTTATGTATTTTTGCATTTATTTTTTATTTATTTTAGATTTATTTTTAAATATATGTATTTATTTATGTATTTTTGCATTTATTTATTTTATATTTATTTTTAAATGCATGTATTTATTTATATATTTTTGCATTTATTTTTTATTTATTTTTAAATGCATGTATTTATTTATATATTTTTGCATTTATTTTTTATTTATTTTATATTTTTTTTTAAATGCATGTATTTATAGGTATAATATATAATCCAAAGGAAACCAAAGGGGTCAGAATATCCTCCTTCAATATAAAGCAGATTTCCCTGTGTGTGATATGTCACTGTGAAATAAATAGTATCATCTGGTTCTGTTGTTCAGTGTATGAGAGAAGAAAAAGGGAGTAACCTGAAGAAAGGGTTCTTGAGGTCCAGGACGTTTCCAGATCTGAAGCCTGACTGCTCGACTGTGGCGGTGATGTGGATGTCGTAGCTCTGCCTGGAATAAGTGGAAAATCTTCAGGATTATTTGTTACACTCACAAGTTACAGACAGAAAACTAGTTAGACTGATTAATCTGGAGCAGTTCTGAAGAGATAAAGCAGTAACCCAGGGGTCAGGGGTCAGAGGTCAGAGGTCAGAGGTCAGCAACCTGCAGCTCTTCAGCTCCTCTCCAGTGGCTCCCTGTGGATCTTTAAAAATGGAAATTAATAACTGCTTTTTGTTCACATTTTCATTTTTATTTATCATTGTTGTAGGTCTATGGTACGACGGAGTATTAGGAACACATTGAGGAAAAAAAATAAATCTGAGATTTAGAGAATAAAGTCCGAATATTATAAAGTAGTAATTTTACGTGTTATTTTCTTTTTTTTCTCGTAAAGTTATGACTTTATTCTCGTAATATTACAACTTTTTTTCTCATAAAGTTATGACTTTATTCTTGTAATATTACGACTTTTTTTCTTGTAAAGTTATGACTTTATTCTCGTAAAGTTATGACTTTATTCTCGTTATATTACGACTTTTTTTCTCGTAAAGTTATGACTTTATTCTCGTAATATTACGACTTTTTTTCTTATAAAGTTATGACTTTATTCTCGTAATATTACGACTTTTTTTCTTGTAAAGTTATGACTTTATTCTGTAAATCTCAGATGTTTTTTCCCTCAATGTGACCCTAATACTCCGTAGTACATTAACTCTTTTTCCCTCACTGCATTAGACTTATATTCTATAGACTTAGACTATAAACTGTGTTACCTTCATCACAATGATCAGATGTTTTGCGGCTCCAGACAGATTTCTTTGTCTAAAATGTCTCTTTTGATAGTAAAGGTCGCTGACCTCTGACCTCTGACCCCTGACCCCTGCAGTAGGGTGAGGAAGCTCGTTGAAGCTCAGTTGTACCTGTTGTTGGCGGCCAGCAGGACGGTCCCAGACAGAGTTTGTCCCAGCTTGGCGAAGAGCGGCGTCTGAAGCAAACATCTGACCTGGTTCCAGCGGGTCAGAGGCTCCGACGGAGCTGTGGAGAGCCAAACCGTCGACCTGCAGAGGCAGACGGAGACGTTACAGCGTCCTCACACCGACTCCAGCTGAGATACATCAGTAAATATCCCTCTGGTGAAGCCTTTAAGTGTCTTAAAAGAGGTGGTCGTGGTGTATACTCGCACCAGGGAGATGCTGAACGTCCTGTTTCACCTACAGAAACACATCATCTCTGCAGAACTCTACAAACTGTGTCGGGTGTTTCTTACTTGGATCCCAGATAGGCCACGTCGAACCAGAAGGCGAGTCCATGGATCAGCCCGGACTGCAGCAGCGTGAACGCAAAGGGGATTTCCATCCTGATGAGAAACAAACATGAACATGCATCAGTAACACCCATCATTTCATATATTCTTCTTCTAGGTTCCTAGTAGAAGGAACTAAAGCTCCCTTCAGCAACAACAAACAGGAAGTGTAGAAGTCAACTTTACTTTTACCCATAATGCATTTAGTTTTACATTATGATGGTTTCTTAGACCTTATATCTGCATTATAGTGTTCATTCAATGTTTATATAGCCGACTGCTTATACAGTAAATGCACTACTTAGAGTTCAGTTTCATTAGTAATCAGATGATGATGATGATGATGATGATGATCTAACCTGTGTAAATCTTCGTCTTTAGCCTCCATGAAGTTGATGCGGTGCTTGACCGACCTTGCCATCAGGATCTGCACCTCAAATGTGTCCTGAAGAAGACATTAAATAATGAATTAAATAATTAAAATTAGAATCTATACATAATTTAAAGTTGTATATTTTGGCCACACTTGGATTTTGGAACCAAATCCAACAGAGTGTTTGTGGAAGTATTTGAGCTGCCCTCTGCAGCATTTTACACATATTTAGTGTCTTTAGAAACGTTGAGATCTCCACTACAACATGAAATGATTAATATTATGCTGTAACATGCAGGTTATGTGTTGACACACAGTGAAAGGAGGTTCGGTCCACGTACTACGATGGGCTGCCGATAGAACTCGTCTACTGCCGTGCTGTGAAGAGAACTCAGGTTCACACCGTGGAAACCTCTCTGCTGCCTGCAGACAGAAGAAGAAGAAGAGGGAAGTCATGTTTCCTTTATTCAACTCATTATCAAATCATTCTGTTAGACCGGATCCAAACCGCCTACTACTGTACATACTACTGAGGAACGCAGTATGTACTGTATACTACATACTACTGAGGAACGCAGTATGCAGTATGTACTGTATACTACATACTACTGAGGAACACAGTATGTACTGTATACTACATACTACTGAGGAACGCAGTATGTACTGTATACTACATACTACTGAGGAACGCAGTATGCAGTATGTACTGTATACTACATACTACTGAGGAACGCAGTATGCAGTATGTACTGTATACTGTATACTGCGTTCGTCAGTAGTATGGAATGTAAATCTATTCATTTTGTAGTACGTTAGGCCGGGTTTTGCAGGTTTCCGGTTTTGGAAAGCGGAAGTAAACAGCACAAACGGCAAACCTACCGTTACTTTACATCACAAACACAACCAAAAGGGACCGTTCATTGAGTCACATTGAGGGAAATAACAATCTGAGATTTCCAGAATAAAGTCAGAACTTTAGGAGAAAAAAAGTCGTAATATTACGAGAATAAAGTCATAACTTTACGAGAAAAAAAGTCGTAATATTACGAGAATAAAGTCATAACTTTATTAGAAAAAAAGTCGTAAAATTACGAGAATAAAGTCAGAAGTTTACGAAAAAAAAAGTCGTAATATTATGAGAATAAAGTAATAATATTATAAAGTAGTACTTTTACGTGTTATTTTCTTTTTTTCTCGTTAAGTTATGACTTTATTTTTGTAATATTACGACTTTTTTTCTCGTTAAGTTATGACTTTATTTTTGTAATATTACGACTTTTTTTTCTCATAAAGTTATGACTTTATTCTCGTAATATTACGACTTTTTTTCTCATAAAGTTATGACTTTATTCTCGTAATATTATGACTTTTTTTCTCATAAAGTTATGACTTTATTCTCGTAATATTACAACTTTTTTTCTCCTAAAGTTATGACTTTATTTTTGTAATATTACGACTTTTTTTCTCATAAAGTTATGACTTTATTCTCGTAATATTATGACTTTTTTTCTCGTAAACTTCTGACTTTATTTTTGTAATATTACGACTTTTTTTCTAATAAAGTTATGACTTTATTCTCGT
>CAKAOJ020000265.1:355000-365000 GCA_916701645.2 Sebastolobus alascanus
GCACACACTGACCTGCTGCTCCCTGTTCACCTCCTGCTGGATCTGCACCTCCTTCAGAGCAGAACACACTGATCACACCAGACCAGACTACAGCAGATCATCATGATGCTGCATCGCCCTGAAGGGGATTCTTTCACAACAATGATCCGCTAGCTGTACATTAACCCGCTTATTACACGGCTACTTACTGAAGAAATCAATATTTTCACACAAAAACGATCCTCCAGAGTCCGACATCAGAGCTGCGCCCATAGCAACGGTCTGTTCTACGTAGCAACGGTCTGTTATTCATAGCAACGGTCTGTTAAACGTAGCAACGGTCTGTTCTACTTAGCAACGGTCTGTCATACGTAGCACCGGTCTGTTATGCGTAGCAACGGTCTGTTATGCGTAACAACGGTCTGCTATACGTAGCAACGGTCCGTTATACGTAGCAACGGTCCGTTATACGTAGCAACGGCCCGTTATACCTAGCAACGGTCCGTTATACGTAGCAACGGTCCGTTATACGTAGCAACGGTCCGTTATACGTAGCAACGGTCCGTTACACGTAGCAACGGCCCGTTATACCTAGTAACGGTCTGTTATACATAGCAACGGTCTGCTATACGTAGCAACGGTCTGTTATACGTAGCAACGGTCTGTTATACATAGCAACGGTCCGTTACACGTAGCAACGGTCTGTTATACATAGCAACGGTCCGTTATACGTAGCAACGGTCCGTTACACGTAGCAACGGCCCGTTATACCTAGTAACGGTCTGTTATACATAGCAACGGTCCGTTATACCTAGCAACGGACTGTTATACATAGCAACGGTCCGTTATACCTAGCGACGGTCTGTTATACATAGCAACGGTCTGTTATACATAGCAACGGTCTGTTATACATAGCAACGGTCCGTTACACGTAGCAACGGTATGTTATACATAGCAACGGTCTGTTATACAGAAATTACAGACCGCAGAATGCCGTGATTGACCAATCAGAATGGAGTATTCAACACAGCTGTGTAATAAATGTTATTAAAGTATTAACCCTGCAGACCATCTTAATGAGGACGAAGCCTGAGGTATGATGCTGAGGTAGGAGACTGTGATAGGCTGAGACACCTGTCAGTCAAGCAAATCAACACGCTCTGACATACTGTACCTCTTTATACGCCTAAATGTGATTAAACAACACCTTTACAAATCATCACCACAACAAACATTAGTGAAAGTAACTGAATGGGTGCATGCTCCTCACTACAGTAAACCAGAACAGATGAGTTCCACAGCTGGATGGATTAGAGCTGCAGACGATCCATCAATGAGAGAAGAACTTGATTAGTTCAGTCTGGAAGTCTAAAGCAGGTTTATTTAGCTTCAGATCACAGTAGTATATATATATATATGAGTATATATATATATATATATATATATGAGTGCGCCCTCTGCAGCCTCCACTGTTACCTCCTCATGTGTCTCCATGTGTTCCTCCTCAGGCTTCACCTCCTCCTCCTCCTCCTCCTCCTGCAGAGTGAAGACCCGGACAGAGAAAGCCAAGGACTCCTCGCTCCTCTCCTCCATTCTTCACTGTGAGAGGAAGAAAGAAGAGGAGAGAGCAGAGGAGGAGGAGGAGGAGGAGGAGGAGGAAAAGGGGAGGAGAGATGGATGGAGGAAGGATTAGAGGAGAAAAGAGGGGAGCAGAAGTTAACATGAAGAAAACTTTAAATATATATTCCAGTACTCTTACTTGAAGCAACAAGTACTTTTGTTGTTTTACTTTAATGGATGTTTCTTTGGGATGTATTCAGGTGATGCATCTACTTTATAAATGCATTTAGAGCTATCAATCATACCTCACAGATCGTCAGGTATAATGTTTACATCATGTTCACCCTCTTAGTTTAGCATGTTAACATGCTTACGTTTGCTAATCAGGAATAAACCTACAGCTGAGGCTGATGGGAATGGTGACTGGTTTCACTGGTTGGACCTTTGACCTGATGATGGCGCTAGATGAAAGTCGATCACCAAAGTTATGAGGATTTATCCTCTGGGGACCACGAATATCTGGATACCAGTCCACCCAACCTGCTGGTGCTGCAGGAGGAGAAGTCACCAAAGTCTTTTACAAAGAAAGCCGTAAAACAATGTAGATTCTTTTGGAAAAGGTTGGAGTTTAGGTTGGATTATTCTGGTTTAGATCTGGTTCAGGTGGGATTATTTTCTGATTTGACTGCATGTTTGATTTACCAAGAAGATTGTCAAACAATTAATGTAATAAACATAATAAAATGTCTCACACATCATGGTGGAAGGTCAGTCCATTTATAATCACATCCCTCCCTCTGCTGGATGAACAGCATCACTGCAAGAACACAGATGAAACATCTCATTTTACCACAACATTAACTACACACACACACAGGGTGATGCAGTCGTGTTTATCACGCAGTACTGCAGGTGATATGATGAGGAGGAGATTCAACAGAAGTCGAGAGACCGGTAACATTATTTTTACAGAATCATCACTAATCCCACTCTCTGAAACAGGACGGAGGACTTCAAGCCAGGCATCAACCTGCAAGTCTGTATTCTAATAAAAGGTGATACTTCATTAAACATGGGTTCTGTTGCAGATAATGATGTGTGTGTCTCCATGTGTCCTATATGAAGCATAAAGACTCACCACTGCAGATCCTTCCACACTGAAGACACAGCAGCAGCATCACCACAGTACACAGAGGACACATGGTGGTACTCCTCCTGGTGCTGGGACACAGAAGTATATATATATACATACATACATATAGAAACTAGGAAAGTAAAACCAACCACCATATTTTATTTATAGCATCTCGTAAAGGAACGTTGTTTCATTGTCCCTTTAGCACCCGACGCCTGTGTGACTCCTGCCACCAAACTCCCCTCTAAACATTAGCATTAATAATCTCTTCAACGTCGTCTTTTGTCAATTACCTTCAAAAGTTCAACCATAGCGTTTAAAAGTGGATATAAAGTCCTCCTCTTCCATTAGGCACGGCAGAAATATTCACAAAGCGATAGTTTCCTACAGTTTCTACTGGTTTATTTGTTCGAGGCTCCAGATTAGCGTGGAGCTCACGTTACCTGAGACCTGGTTGGTACCTGGTTGGGGCCTGGTTGGGGCCTGGTTGGTACCTGGGTGGTACCTGGTTGGTGCCTGGTTGATGCCTGGTTGGGGCCTGGTTGGTGCCTGGTTGGTACCTGGGTGGTACCTGGTTGGGGCCTGGTTTGGGCCTGGTTGGGGCCTGGTTGGGGCCTGGTTGGTACCTGGGTGGTACCTGGTTGGGGCCTGGTTTGGGCCTGGTTGGGGCCTGGTTGGGGCCTGGTTGGTGCCTGGTTGGTACCTGGGTGGTACCTGGTTGGGGCCTGGTTTGGGCCTGGTTGGTACCTGGTTGGGGCCTGGTTGGTGCCTGGTTGGGGCCTGGTTGGTGCCTGGTTGGTACCTGGGTGGTACCTGGTTGGGGCCTGGTTTGGGCCTGGTTGGGGCCTGGTTGGGGCCTGGTTGGTGCCTGGTTGGTACCTGGTTGGGGCCTGGTTGGTACCTGGTTGGTGCCTGGTTGGTACCTGGTTGGGGCCTGGTTGGGGCCTGGTTGGGGCCTGGTTGGTACCTGGTTGGGGCCTGGTTGGTACCTGGTTGGTGCCTGGTTGGTACCTGGTTGGGGCCTGGTTGGTACCTGGTTGGGGCCTGGTTGGTACCTGGTTGGTACCTGGTTGGTACCTGGTTGGGGCCTGGTTGGTACCTGGTTGGGGCCTGGTTGGTACCTGGTTGGTGCCTGGTTGGTACCTGGTTGGGGCCTGGTTGGTACCTGGTTGGTACCTGGTTGGGGCCTGGTTGGTACCTGGGTGGTACCTGGTTGGTACCCGGTTGGGGCCTGGTTGGGGCCTGGGTGGTACCTGGTTGGGGCCTGGTTGGGGCCTGGTTGGTACCTGGGTGGTACCTGGTTGGGGCCTGGTTGGTGCCTGGTTGGTACCTGGTTGGGGCCTGGTTGGGGCCAACCAGGTACCTGGTTGGTACCTGGTTGGTACCTGGTTGGGGCCTGGTTGGTACCTGGTTGGTACCTGATTGGTACCTGATTGGTACCTGGTTGGGGCCTGGTTGGTACCTGGTTGGTGCCTGGTTGGTACCTGGTTGGTGCCTGGTTGGGGCCTGGTTGGTACCTGGTTGGGGCCTGGTTGGGGCCTGGTTGGTACCTGGTTGGGGCCTGGTTGGTACCTGTTTGGTGCCTGGTTGGTACCTGGTTGGTACCTGGTTGGGGCCTGGTTGGTACCTGGTTGGGGCCTGGTTGGTACCTGGTTGGGGCCTGGTTGGGGCCTGGTTGGGGCCTGGTTGGTACCTGGTTGGGGCCTGGTTGGTACCTGGTTGGTGCCTGGTTGGTACCTGGTTGGGGCCTGGTTGGGGCCTGGTTGGGGCCTGGTTGGTACCTGGTTGGGGCCTGGTTGGTACCTGGTTGGTGCCTGGTTGGTACCTGGTTGGGGCCTGGTTGGTACCTGGTTGGGGCCTGGTTGGTACCTGGTTGGTACCTGGTTGGTACCTGGTTGGGGCCTGGTTGGTACCTGGTTGGGGCCTGGTTGGTACCTGGTTGGTGCCTGGTTGGTACCTGGTTGGGGCCTGGTTGGTACCTGGTTGGTACCTGGTTGGGGCCTGGTTGGTACCTGGGTGGTACCTGGTTGGTACCTGGTTGGTACCTGGTTGGGGCCTGGTTGGTACCTGGGTGGTACCTGGTTGGTACCCGGTTGGGGCCTGGTTGGGGCCTGGGTGGTACCTGGTTGGGGCCTGGTTGGGGCCTGGTTGGTACCTGGGTGGTACCTGGTTGGGGCCTGGTTGGTGCCTGGTTGGTACCTGGTTGGTACCTGGTTGGTACCTGGTTGGTACCTGGTTGGGGCCTGGTTGGTACCTGGTTGGTACCTGATTGGTACCTGATTGGTACCTGGTTGGGGCCTGGTTGGTACCTGGTTGGGGCCTGGTTGGTACCTGGTTGGGGCCTGGTTGGTACCTGGTTGGTACCTGGTTGGGGCCTGGTTGGGGCCTGGTTGGTACCCGGTTGGTCCCTGGTTGGGGCCTGGGTGGGAGCACCTGGTTCTGTTCTCTGCTCTTCATCAGTCAGCAGAGGGTGCTGCTACTCTTCATCAGTCTGTGATGAACCCTACCCTAACTAACCCGATGACATCTGAAATACCAATCTGATGGACTTCTACACATTTTGGTAATATATGAAAACCATAAATATCTCATGCTAAGAAGTATTCACACACCAGGCTTTAACAATTCAAATCAAATAAAGACATTCATGTGTTTTACATTAAAAGAGCATGATGCTGCTGAGCTGGAAGGTTCATTCTGCACCTTTAAAATGATTTAAACCAACAAAAATACTGTAAATCTCACCAGATTTCTTCCAGAGCTTTCAGCAGCCATGTCATGGGCTTCATCAGCGGATGGAGAATGACCTTGAAAAGTCCTCCTTAAGCTGCTCTTCTTCATATTTACCTTGGAGAGAAACCTTCTTCTGGAAATAAAATTCAGAGACAGAGAATGGAATATGTTGCCCATGTTGCCTGCCAATAAATAAACTGTAGTTGTATATAATAGTTAAATAACTAAATACTGTAACAGGATAAATCGAAGGCTTCGTATAGACTCTGTGATCGGTGAGCAACCTCTCTCTTTCTGAACCGTCTCCATGACAACGGAGCAAACTACATCTGCTGCTGAAGGCCACAACGTGCGGCTGAAAGCTCTGAAAGAAATCCTGTGAGTGGAACTTGTGTCACATAATACTGATATAACATATAAGTGAACAAATCACAAAGACACGTGAACTTCCATCTGTATTTAATGGTGAATCCATCATGTTAATGACAGAGCCTGGTGCAGCCTCCTCTCCTCTACTGTGAGCTTCACATCCTCTCATCACCCTGAAAGAAGAGAAGCTCCACACAAACATCTCCTCAAGCTTCACATCCTCTCATCACCCTGAAGGAAGAGAAGCTCCACACAAACATCTCTTCAAACTTCACATCCTCTCATCACCCTGAAGGAAGAGAAGCTCCACAAACATCTCCTCAAGCTTCACATCCTCTCATCACCCTGAAGGAAGAGAAGCCCAACACAAACATCTCTTCAAGCTTCACATCCTCTCATCACCCTGAAGGAAGAGAAGCTCCACAAACATCTCCTCAAGCTTCACATCCTCTCATCACCCTGAAGGAAGAGAAGCTCCACAAACATCTCCTCAAGCTTCACATCCTCTCATCACCCTGAAGGAAGAGAAGCTCCACAAACATCTCCTCAAGCTTCACATCCTCTCATCACCCTGAAGGAAGAGAAGCTCCACAAACATCTCCTCAAGCTTCACATCCTCTCATCACCCTGAAGGAAGAGAAGCTCCACAAACATCTCCTCAAGCTTCACATCCTCTCATCACCCTGAAGGAAGAGAAGCTCCACAAACATCTCCTCAAGCTTCACATCCTCTCATCACCCTGAAAGAAGAGAAGCTCCACAAACATCTCCTCAAGCTTCACATCCTCTCATCACCCTGAAAGAAGAGAAGCTCCACAAACATCTCCTCAAGCTTCACATCCTCTCATCACCCTGAAAGAAGAGAAGCTCCACACAAACATCTCCTCAAGCTTCACATCCTCTCATCACCCTGAAAGAAGAGAAGCTCCACACAAACATCTCCTCAAGCTTCACGACTGAAACAGAAGCTGATAACAAGTAGAAATAATGTGATAAATGATCCTTTTCTCACCTGATTCTAAGCAGCAGTGGAACAGAAGAGGCTCCATCATTTTATAACTCCTCATCCAAAATAATACACATATAACAGACAATACTGGCCACAGGAAAATAAACTGTTAACACACATGATGCATGTTCTGATCAGTCTCATGAACCGGGTCGACTGAAGAGAACCAGACTAGTTCTAGTCATGAGCAGCGAGCTCAGCTTAGCCTTTTCTTCTTAGTTAGCCCTGATTGGTCTACCAGGGTTGGAGGAGTGAGCGCTCCCATTAACAGAGCTGGGTGTGTACAGGATGTGTTGACAGACAGACAGACAGACAGACAGACAGACAGACAGACAGACAGACAGGCAGACAGGCAGACAGACGAAGGTTTCCCTCTTCAGTCCGTCCCACACACACACGACTCGTCAGAACGATGCTGCATTCAGGTCACGTGGGAACAACCAACATCACTTTCTCTTGTACACACTTTATTTTCAACCTGACCAGCTTTATCTCACAAACACACAAACTGAAGTCGTCGTACATTTCAGAGAATTTGCAAAAACATCAGCACAAAGCAAGAAGCCAGAAGAGTCCCGCCGTGGTGCGGCGATGAAAACAGCAGTATACGTCATCTCCTTCACTTCCATCACAAGCAGTACATATCATGGGATGGTTTCCACTAGGAAGTTCATATCTCCCATCTTTCCCACGGGACATGAATGCAGCATTCAACACCAACTCTTCTCAGTCCGTCTTTATGAAATGCTCGTCTACAGGAGATGGCGGCACCCTCGGGTGCTTTCCTCGAAGCTCCGAGAGCGTGTTCGGCTCTGGACCGATCACTTCGGGATGAAACGTTACGGCCTTCGGCCTCGCCGCCGCTCACTGCTCCGCTTCGGCAGCGTAGTCGGGGCGTCGCGTCTGGACGATCTTCGGCCGCAGGGGGCGGGGCTTGTCGTCTTGGTCGCTGTCGTCGGGGGCCGAGCTGTCGCCGCGCTCGTCGTCGCAGACGTGGACGACGACGCTCGGGGTGGTGGGGGTGGCGGTGTGGATCTCGTACTGGTCCCCTGGGAATCACACAGACAGGAAGTACAGCGGTCAATATACAGGACTACAGAAGGACCAGGATGTAGGAGGATGAGGTCATAGGGTTAAAGGTCAACCCTATGACCTCATCCTAGTACTCAGAGCACGGGAAGAGCAAAGGGAAGTTGAACTTTATTCTTGTTATCTTACGACTTTTTTTCTCATTAATCTTCTGACTTTATTCTCGTAATATTACGACTTTTTTTCTCATTAATCTTCTGATTTTATTCTCGTAATATTACGACTTTTTTTCTCGTTAAGTTATGGCTTTATTCTCGAATTATTATGACTTTATTCTCGTAATATTACGACTTTATTCTCGTAATATTATGGCTTTATTCTCGTAATATTACGACTTTATTTTTCTTGTAAAGTTATGACTTTATTGTCGTAATATTAAGACTTTTTTCTCGTAAAGTTATGACTTTATTCTCATAATATTACGACTTTTTTTTTCTTGTAAAGTTATGACTTTATTGTCGTAATATTACGACTTTTTTCTTGTAAAGTTATGACTTTATTCTCATAATATTACGACTTTTTTTTCTCGGTAAGTTATGACTTTATTCTAGTAATATTACGACTTTTTTTCTCGTAAAGTTATGACTTTATTCTCGTAATATTACGACTTTTTTTCTTGTAAAGTTATGACTTTATTCTCGTAATATTACGATTTTCTTCTCATTAAGTTGTGACTTAATTCTCGTAATATTACGACTTTTTTTTCTCGTAAAGTTATGACTTTATTGTCGTAATATTACGACTTTTTTCTCATTAAGTTGTGACTTAATTCTCGTAATATTACGACTTTTTTTTCGCATCAAGTTGTGACTTAATTCTCATAATATTACGACTTTTTTTCTCGTAAAGTTATGATTTTATTCTCGTAATATTACGACTTTTTTTCTCGTAAAGTTATGACTTTATTCCCGTAATATTACGACTTTTTTTTTGTAAAGTTATGATTTTATTCTCGTAATATTACGACTTTTCTCTCGTAAAGTTCTGACTTTATTCTCGTAATATTAAGCATCCACACACACACACATACTGGCAAAGAGACGAGATCGTAGCTCGTGGTGTGCGTGACTACATCACTGTGGGCGGTCTGGACCGGTTGCCTTGGCAACAGAGACCGATGGGTTTGTTCTGATCAATACTCGGACGGATGGGACCCGTGTCTTCGTCCCTCTGCAGGATGTAGCGTGCCGTGGGGGGGGGGGTGACGTACCTGGTCCGAGCTTTGAGATGGCACACAGCAGGTCGTAGTTGACGACCGGCGTGGGATCCAGAGACGGCTGCCAGCCGACCGGGGGGGAGGCGGGGGGCGAGATCAGGAACTGCTTATCTGGCTTGGGGGGCTCCAGCCGAGGACTCCCTATGTGGACGGACTGCAGGCAGACAGACAGACAGACAGACAGACAGACAGACAGACAGACAGACAGACAGACACAAGAGTGAGTGGAATACACTTTGACTCATAAACATACAGAAAAGATTCAAATAAGGTTATTTCAGCACTTATTTATTGGTGTTGGGACATCCCCACTGTGGGACTAATAAAGGAATATCTTATCTTATCTTATCTTATCTTATCTTATCTTATCTTATCCCCACTGTGGGACTAATAAAGGAATATCTTATCTTATCTTATCTTATCTTATCCCCACTGTGGGACTAATAAAGGAATATCTTATCTTATCTTATCTTATCTTATCTTATCCCCACTGTGGGACAAATAAAGGAATATCTTATCTTATCTTATCTTATCTTATCTTATCCCCACCGTCATGAAAAGGAGGCATTTTGAAGTTTTTTTTCTCGTTAAGTTCTGACTTTATTGTCGTAATATTCCAACTTTTTTTCTCGTAAAGTTATGACATTCTCGTAATATTACGACTTCTTTTTTTCGTAAAGTTCTGACTTTATTCTCGTAATATTACGACTTTTTTTTCTCTCAAACTTATGACTTTACTCTCGTAATATTACGACTTTTTTTCTCGTTAAGTTCTGACTTTATTCTCGTAATATTACAACTTTTTTTTCTCGTTAAGTTCTGACTTTATTGTCGTAATATTCCAACTTTTTTTCTCATAAAGTTATGACTTTATTCTCGTAATATTAAGACTTTTTTTCTCGTAAAGTTCT
>CAKAOJ020000265.1:372500-387500 GCA_916701645.2 Sebastolobus alascanus
ATTATGTCTTAAATATTGTAGATCTCTTCCACTGCTGCCACTGGGTGTGTCTATCCCAGGGGTCAGAGGTCAGAGGTCAGAGGTCAGCAACCTTTACTATCAAAAGAGACATTTTAGGCAAAAAAAAAATCTGTCTGGAGCCGCAAAACATTTGATCATTGTGATGAAGGTAACACAGTTTATAGTCTAAGTATAAAGAATATAAGTCTAATGCAGTGAGGGACAAAGTGTTAATGTACTACGGAGTATTAGGGTCACATTGAGGGAAAAAACATCTGAGATTTACAGAATAAAGTCAGAATATTACGAGAAAAAAGTCATAACTTTGCGAGAATAAAGTCATAATATTACGAGAATAAAGTCATAACTTTACGAGAAAAAAAGTCGTAATATTACGAGAATAAAGTCATAACTTAACGAGAAAATAAAGTCGTAATATTACGAGAATAAAGTCATAACTTAACGAGAAAATAAAGTCGTAATATTATGAGAATAAAGTCATAACTTAACGAGAAAATAAAGTCGTAATATTATGAGAATAAAGTCATAACTTAACGAGACAAAACGTCGTAATATTATGAGAATAAAGTCATAACTTTACGAGAAAAAAGTCGAAATATTACGAGAATAAAGTCATAACTTAATGAGAAAAAAAGTCGTAATATTACGAGAATAAAGTCATAACTTAATGAGAAAAAAAGTCGTAATATTACGAGAATAAAGTCATAACTTTACGAGAAAAAAAGTCGGAATATTACAAGAATAATGTCGTAACTTTACAAAAAAAATAAAAAATAACAGGTAAAATTACTACTTTATAATATTCTGACTTTATTCTCTAAATCTCAGATTTATATTTTTCCTCAATGTGGCCCTAATACTCCGTCGTACCATAGACCTACAACAATGATAAATAAAAATGAAAAACTGCTTCATTCCTGTAAAGTCACCCATCTGAAAAAGGTCCTGTTGTTATTTATATAATATAACCAGGAAAGTCAGATGATGTCATTTTGCACTATAATTAGCCATGTGCTTCTGTTGGGGATAACGGGCTGTCGGGACATTTTTTCAGACTATCGGGGCCATTGGAACAATGGCACGGCACCGTTCTCATCATATTCTCAGACTTCCACTGCCATACTCTTTAATTATTAATATAGAACATAACGTGGTGAAATATACTGATGGTAACAACATCATCCATTACCGTCATCACCGTGAGTTTTTAGAGCGCACGGTGAACACTGCACAGTGTCCACTCCGGCCTTTGTTAGCAGTTCTTGATTAATCGCTCAATAAAAAAAGTGATACTAAAAGAATGAAGTTGTTAAAAC
The DNA here is from genome assembly GCA_916701645.2 of Sebastolobus alascanus. Lineage (NCBI taxonomy): Eukaryota > Metazoa > Chordata > Actinopteri > Perciformes > Sebastidae > Sebastolobus > Sebastolobus alascanus. The sequence continues at coordinate 373,838 of CAKAOJ020000265.1, forward strand.
ATGCAGTGAGAGGGATGAAGCAGCAGACCTGTTGGAATTTATTATAACTGGATTTCATATATTGTGCAATTTAATGTAGTTTTTACTTTCAAATGTGAGAGATTATTTGTTGTTCCTTTTTGGCCACTCCGAGCACCCGTACCGTAACACCACGAATAGACGAGCATCAAAATCCAAGATGTGATCCAAGGTGTGTAAATGATCCCTTCCTTCTTACTTAACACGAGCTCATTCCACTGAAGTACACTCATCCCTTAACACTTCGGAAGAATTCATGAATCATTTCACACACCCTTAGTGGAATATTCTGTCATACGATCGGGCTCAGCTGACCTTCAGACCGCAGTGGGAAAGCAGCAGGGTCATGGAAGAAAGGCAAGAAGGAAAAAACAACAACACAAGTCATTTTTTCACCAAATGCCCTTTGCCCCTCTCCTCTACTGTTTTTCCTTTTCCATCGACGTCAGCAAACCCCTGTAGCATGGCATGCTAGAAGCTACGGCAAATGAGATAACAAGTCCTCTATAGTAGAGAAGGCATTATGTACAGAAGGTTATGCCGATGCTGGGCAGACTGCGTAGACCCCACGCGTTCAGAAGGGATGCACCGATTTCAAAATTCTGGGTTGATACCGATAGCGATGTTTAAAATAACAATTTGGCCGATAGCTGATAGTGATGATTTGTTTTTTATGGTTTAAAACCTTCTGCCCCACAGTCAGTCTGAAATTCAGACCGTATGCCTCCATCCTGGAGAAGAAGCATCACAAACTGTGGCGAAGGGTCGAGGCTAAAATAAGCCGTGTGTTCAACAAAGGCTTCAGATCCCCGTTTGTTTTGTTCTGAGGAAATCTTCAGCATTAATATTCACGTTCCTCCTTTTGTCATCAACACTGAGAAATATTTTCAACTTCAGCAAACATAAATCAATCTAATCCTAACCAAAGTCAACAGTCACAAAAACCCTAAAATAGATCCATACGTGCACTTTACACCTATGTTACTAAATCTATTGTTCAGCACACGTTTTATATATACATATATATATATATATATATATATATATATATATGTGTATGTATATATATATATATATATATATATATATGTGTATATATATATATATATACATACACATATATATATATATATACGTACATCCTCTATATACATGGAGGTTTGCGTTTTCAACAATGACCAAATAAAACACTAAAAAATGTAAGATTAGAGTGTAATGAAAAGTAAATGAATAAAATAAAATGGTAAAATAGCACATTTATCTCGCCTATAAGCAAACAACAGTACACCATACCAGCAGAGGATGCAAAGCTTTGAAATAAAGATAACATTTCTTAACACTAGAACTCCATCTAGTGGTCAGAATCTGCTACAGTGTGCATCTCTATTAATATCACTCAGAGAGACACACAGGAAATGTGTGTGGACAAGCAGAGTGCAGCACCAAACTCCATTCAAAAGTCTGGTGATTCAGCGTTTCCTTGCTCGTTTGCTGAAGGCCATATTTCACAGGAGATTACTTTACATATTTTACACATCCGGAAGCAACACTCTTAAGGTTCGGTGGACATCCAACAACTAACAAGGCACGCAGCCTTCAGATAGGAGCTCTGATATAACAGGATTCAGTCCTTACATTCAGATAGGAGCTCTGATATAACAGTATTCAGTCCTGATATAACAGTATTCAGTACTGATATAACAGTATTCAGTGCTGATATAACAGGATTCAGTCCTTACATTCAGATAGGAGCTCTGATATAACAGTATTCAGTCCTTACAGTCAGATAGGATCTCTGATATAACAGTATTCAGTCCTGATATAACAGTATTCCTTCCTGATATAACAGTATTCAGTCCTGATATAACAGGAATCAGTCCTTACATTCAGATAGGAGCTCTGATATAACAGTATTCAGTCCTGATATAACAGTATTCCTTCCTGATATAACAGTATTCACTCCTGATATAACAGTATTCAGTCCTTACAGTCAGATAGGAGCTCTGATATAACAGTATTCGGCTCTGATATAACAGTATTCAGTCCTGATATAACAGTATTCAGTCCTGATATAACAGTATTCAGTCCTGATATAACAGTATTCAGCTCTGGTATAACAGTATTCAGCTCTGATATAACAGTATTCAGCTCTGATATAACAGGATTCAGTCCTGATATAACAGGATTCAGTCCTGATATAACAGTATTCAGTCCTGGTATAACAGGATTCAGTCCTGATATAACAGTATTCAGCTCTGATATAACAGTATTCAGTCCTGATATAACAGTATTCAGCTCTGATATAACAGGATTCAGTCCTGATATAACAGTATTCAGCTCTGATATAACAGTATTCAGTCCTGGTATAACAGGATTCAGTCCTGATATAACAGTATTCAGCTCTGATATAACAGTATTCAGTCCTGATATAACAGTATTCAGCTCTGATATAACAGTATTCAGCTCTGATATAACAGTATTCAGCTCTGATATAACAGTATTCAGTCCTGATATAACAGGATTCAGTCCTGATATAACAGTATTCAGCTCTGATATAACAGTATTCAGTCCTGATATAACAGGATTCAGTCCTGATATAACAGGATTCAGTCCTGATATAACAGTATTCCGTCCTGATATAACAGTATTCAGTCCTGATATAACAGTATTCAGTCCTGATATAACAGTATTCAGCTCTGGTATAACAGGATTCAGCTCTGGTATAACAGTATTCAGCTCTGATATAACAGTATTCAGCTCTGATATAACAGTATTCAGTCCTGATATAACAGTATTCAGCTCTGATATAACAGGATTAAGTCCTGATATAACAAGATTCACACCTGATATAACAGTATTCAGTCCTGGTATAACAGTATTCAGCTCTGATATAACAGTATTCAGCTCTGATATAACAGGATTCAGTGCTCACCTTCAGGCTGCCTTCACCGAACAGGTCCTCCGGTACTTTGCAGGCTATCAGGGCGTCCGGTAAGTCGGTAAACTTCACATCTACCGTCGCCTCTTCTCCTTTCTCTGCCCGATGCATCTCCACTGTGTTAGCCTGCTAGCTGCGCTGAGCTAAGCTAAGCTTAGCTAACCGGGATGCTGCTAAGGAACCGGAACCCGCTGATATTCCTCTCAGGTGGTTCTGGGTGAACCCGGTCCGTGACCAGTTGGTACAGAACCAAAGCTCTCTAATATGAGCTATAAACGGACCGGACCGGGACAGCTGTGTGTAAGCTTGTTAGCCTGTTAGCTTAGCCTGCCGCAGAGGAGACAGGAAGTGACGTCAATTCAACAGCCGCTTCTTCTTCTTCTGTTGGGTTTAATGGCAGCAGCTTCTTCTTGCTCTGTTGGGTTTAATGGCAGCAGCTTCTTCTTCTTCTTCTGTTAGGTTTAGTTTTAACAATTGGAATACATTTGAAATATCTAAACAATTTAATAGTTTTGGTCAATTTAGAATTTTTGTTTTAAGTTTTTAATCACACTCAAATATGTTTTAAAATCAGTTTCTTTAAAAATAAAATTGAACAGCAGCTTCTTCTTCTTCTGTTGGGTTTAATGGCAGCAGCTTCTTCATCTTCTTCTTCTGTTGGGTTTAATGGCAGCTTCTTCTTCTTCTTCTGTTAGGTTTAGTTTTAACAATTGGAATAAATTTGAAATATCTAAACAATTTAATAGTTTTGGTCAATTTAGAATTTTTGTTTTAAGTTTTTAATCATACTCAAATATGTTTTAAAATCAGTTTCTTTAAAAATAAAATTGAACAGCAGCTTCTTCTTCTTCTTCTGTTGGGTTTAATGGCAGCAGCTTCTTCTTCTTCTTTGGGTTTAATGGCAGCAGCTTCTTCTTCTGTTGGGTTTAATGGCAGCAGCTTCTTCTTCTTTGGGTTTCATGGTAGCAGCTTCTTCTTCTTTGGGTTTAATGGCAGCAGCTTCTTCTTCTGTTGGGTTTAATGGCAGCAGCTTCTTCTTCTTTGGGTTTAATGGCAGCAGCTTCTTCTTCTTTGGGTTTAATGGCAGCAGCTTCTTCTTCTTTGGGTTTAATGGCAGCAGCTTGCATCCTGGGTGTCTTATTTAAATTCTTATTTATACTATTCTTGCATTTATATTTAACACACTTAATAGATTCTACTTATTTACACAGTGGCTATATACTTTGTGATGTGTTTGATGCACATATTTGTACATAATTCTTATATTTCTAATTTCTTATTATTTATTTATACTACCTACATACATTGTGTTATGTATGGTATCTGTACATAATGTACATGATACATACTGTAGTATAATAGTGTAATGTTAGCATGAAAGCATGGTAGAATTATCATGCTAATGTTAGCCAGCTATCTAGGCAGCCACTAAATGAGTAACACTGATTCAGTAGATTTTATAACGTGCTGATGGCTTCATTTCCAGTCAGAAAGGAGAGAACAGGCTCGTGCCGTGCTGCTACAGTGGTTCAGGAAAATGTAAAAGCGACGTGGGGAGAGGAGAAGAGAGGAGGGCGTTAACATTTTATTTCATGACGCAGATTAGTCCCAACCGGTCGACTCCATCCCAGAATTGGCCTTGTAAGATTAGAGCTGATTTAAAACAGTAGATGTCGTGTTGAACTATTTTCAACCATGAAATGCTGATTTTGCTAAATTTCGCAAGTAATGTCAATGTGTAACAGCAGCATTGATGTGTTCCATCACAGTTCAGTCATGTTGAGTTCAAAGCTTATAAAACGTGTGCAGTTTCTCTTTAATACCTTGCAGAATGTTTACCTCCAGGGATCATTGTTCTGTTCTGGCCAGTGTTTAAGTTTAAATTCAACTCAAGTGGTGCTGGTCCCTGGGTGGCAGAGGGGTTTAAGCTCCACGTCATGTGGGGATCAGCCTCCATTTAATCCTCTGGAGAGAGAGAGAGAGGGAGAGAGAGAGAGAGAGAGAGAGAGAGAGAGAGAGAGAGAGAGAGAGAGAGAGAGGGAGAGGGAGAGAGAGAGAGAGAGGGAGAGAGAGAGAGAGAGAGAGAGAGAGAGAGAGAGAGAGAGGGAGAGAGAGAGAGAGAGAGAGAGAGAGAGAGAGAGATTGTATTTATTGATGTCTAACTGGGCTTAAGGTGCAGTACTACTTCGAGTACCATAGCCACAAGCAAAGAGTAAAAAGAGTGTGTACTTTCAAACCCTAAACGCTTCTGTGGAGGTAAAATATCAAAATCTGGATTTTCTTTCCTTTGCCTGGGAGTTTGGAACTTCCTGGGAATCCTACAGGTCTTTTACGATCTTTATCCGTCTCTGAACTACTCCAGAAACCTGGACTCATCCGGATATCGCCCTTCACATCGGAACTTGGAAGCTATTCCAGGATTTGAGTCCTCTTGGGACCTTGGTAACAGTTTATTCCTACTCCCTATAGCCTCTCGTCTCGGGACATCAGAAACACTGTGAGATCCATTTGAAGTATTTTCTGGAACACTGGGTTTATTTTACGATCTTTGGAACCTCGGCATCCTCAGCAACACACTGAGATTCACTCTGGGACCTCATCGGGAACTGGACCCGTTCTGCATTCGGTTTCTGGAACACTGGGCTCAAACCACAAACTGATCCTGGACACTTGGGCACCAGTTCCTCCTCAGTAAGTGTCCCATCATTTCATCAAACGTTCCCAATGGCTCAGTCAGGCTCCCAGAACCCAGACCTGTCTAATGGCGCCATCGTCCACAGCCCACTAGGTATTTGTTCAGATCTGGATACCCACAGAGGAAGAGGGGACGAGGAGGGAGAAGAGGAAGATGAGGAGGTGGAACTAGCCGAGGAGGTAGGGGAGGAGGTTTTGATGATGGCCGAAGCCGAAGGAGAAAGCAGAGAGCAGAGTGAAAGGGAGGAAGTGAGGATTATCCAAGTGGCCCTGTTACCAAATGAAGTAACACGAAAGGGGGAGGGAGGAGGTGAAAGACTGGAGGAAAGCAGGGAGGCAGGAGCTGAAGTGGGGGATGAAGAGCACAAAATGATAAGTGAGAAAGAAGTGATTGAAAATCCGCGTCACTTTTCACTTTTGGTAGAGGTCGAGAAAGGTCAAGAGCAGATATTAGACGGCAATGAAGAAAAGGAAGAAGAAAATAACCAAGAAGCAGTGACGGAGGTAAGGGAGGATGAGCGAGACAATGGGTCAGAGGAACAGCAGGTGTTGTCCACTACTGATGATGCATCAGCAATAGATGTGACCCCTGTTACCATGGGGATAAAAGAACAAGTCAACAACCAAGATGATGGATGTCAAACGTCAACTGTCAGCGACAGTATCACACCCTTTGATTCAACTGGCACAGTGGAAGCGGTGTCCAGTCAGACCGACCGATTAACCAGTGAGAAGAAAGACACTGATGAGAAGGACGACTCAGAATCTGAGAGCATTAATAATAACATTACATGGCAACAAAAGGACTGCATAGAAGCAGAGGTTGAGGATGAGGAGACCGAGGAGTTTATGTCCACACAGGGAGGGGTTGAGGAAACAAGGATGGAAGGGATCAACAAGAGGGAGCGACAGTTCGGGGTTAATACTCAAACAGTGATGGATGGGAAAGGACAGAGGACGGAAGAGGACGGGAGGACAGGTGATAACGACATTAAAGAGTCAGTGGGGGAGGAAGAGCACGGAGGAAGAGTTGATCTAAAGATGCAAGAAGAGAAGATTGAAAACCAGGCTGTGGTAGATCTCCCAGAACCACTGCAGGACCAGGTGGAGGATGCACCTTTAGACCAGGTGGAGGATACACCTTTAAAGCAAGTGGAGGATGCACATTTAGACCAAGTGGAGGATGCACCTTTAGAGCAGGTGGAGGATGCACATTTAGACCAAGTGGAGGATGCACCTTTAGACCAGGTGGAGGATGCACCTTTAGAGCAGGTGGAGGTGGAGGATGCACCTTTAGAGCAGGTGGAGGATGCACCTTTAGACCAGGTGGAGGATGCACCTTTAGAGCAGGTGGAGGATGCACCTTTAGAGCAGGTGGAGGATGCACCTTTAGAGCAAGTGGAGGAAGCACCTTTAGAGCAGGTGGAGGATGCACCTTTAAACCAGGTGGAGGATGCACCTTTAAAGCAGGTGGAGGATGCACCTTTAAAGCAGGTGGAGGATGCACCTTTAGAGCAGGTGGAGGATGCACCTTTAGAGCAGGTGGAGGATGCACCTTTAAAGCAGGTGGAGGATGCACCTTTAGAGCAGGTGGAGGATGCACATTTAGATCAGGTGGAGGATGCACATTTAGACCAGGTGGAGGTGGAGGATGCACCTTTAGAGCAGGTGGAGGTGGAGGAGGCACCTTTAGAGCAGGTGGAGGATGCACCTTTAAAGCAGGTGGAGGATGCACCTTTAAAGCAGGTGGAGGATGCACCTTTAGAGCAGGTGGAGGATGCACCTTTAGAGCAGGTGGAGGATGCACCTTTAGAGCAGGTGGAGGATGCACCTTTAGAGCAGGTGGAGGATGCACCTTTAGAGCAGGTGGAGGATGCACCTTTAGAGCAGGTGGAGGTGGAGGAGGCACCTTTAGAGCAGGTGGAGGAGGCTGTTGAACTGGAGGAGGGGGGTGAAGCTGAACCTGATAACTCTGGAGGGGGGGTCCCATCAGATGAGAATGTGTCCACAACAGAAGAGCAAGAATATCCCTCGCAGCTCCTCAAAGAAGGAGGGACAGATTGGGGAGAAAGACTGAGAGAACAGCTGAGAGAGCAGGCCCCGGTAGAAGATGAGAAGGGAGGAGGAGGAGGAGGAGGAGAAGAGGAAGTAATAGAGGGAGAGGTAGAGATGGCGGAAGAGCCTGTGACTGTTTTAGATGATGAGATTGAAGAGATAGAGGACAGTCCGAGGAGTGAACGTGAAGAACAAATCATCACAGCCTCTTCTGAGGACACCAGAGTCCAGACAAAGGATGGAGAGACAAAGGATGGAGAGACAAAGGATGGAGAGAATCAAGAACTGCAAGGAGAGACGCTTGAACCTGGTAAGGAGAAGGATGAGAAACAGAAAGATGAAAGAGGAGAGGTAGAGAAGGATGAGAAAGGAGAGGTAGAGAAGGATGAAAAAGGAGAGGTAGAGAAGGATGAGAAAGGAGAGGTAGAGAAGGATGAAAAAGGAGAGGTAGAGTTGGATATAAATGGAAGAGTTAAAGGGCTGAAGACAGCGATGGAGAATGGGATCTTGTGCCCCGAGTCGCAGCCTCTCAGGAAGGAGGAATGGGGGACAGCGACCAGAGTTGTGTCTCTCAGGAGAAAAGATAGTGACTGGATTAAACAAGTCCAACCGGAGGAGGAGAGAGCAGCAGAGATGAAACCCTGGAGGAACGAACTGAGGCCTGTGAAGAAAGAGGTGTGGTTGAAGAAGGAAACCTCAGCGGAGGAGAAGAAGGAGGACTGGATAAAGGAGCTGAAGTCAGTCATCAAACATGAATCTCTGCCCAAGAAGAAGAGGGATGAGCAGGTGAAGAAGAAGAAGAAGAGAGTGGTGCTGATGGAGGACGGACACTCGTACATCCCCCAGAAGGAGGAGGTGATGGAGGAGAAGAGAGAGGAGGTGAAGCTGATCTCCCATCGGAGGATGGAGAACAGCACGACACCCCAAGACCAGGACTACAAGATCTCACTCTATGCCAAGGTAAGGAACACATACTGTACACATACCGTATGTCCACCCAGAGTCCATAAGTCTTCATATATGCTGAGAAGAACCAGGGTTCCTCCAGGGTTCCTCCATGGTTCCTCCATGGTTCCGTGGTCAAGGTCACTGGTTTTAATAGTCCTAGCACCGTAAAATGACCTTAAGGAGCTGTATTTATAGTCATACAGAGGAACTCAACTCTGCAATTAAGAATAATACACAGCAATAACAGACCGTTGCTACGTACAGCAGGCCGTTGCTGCGTACAGCAGGCCGTTGCTGCGTACAGCAGGCCGTTGCTACGTATAGCAGACCGTTGCTACGTATAGCAGGCCGTTGCTACGTACAGCAGACCGTTGCTACGTACAGCAGACCGTTGCTACGTATAGCAGACCGTTGCTACGTATAGCAGGCCGTTGCTACGTACAGCAGACCGTTGCTACGTACAGCAGGCCGTTGCTGCGTACAGCAGGCCGTTGCTACGTATAGCAGGCCGTTGCTACGTATAGCAGGCCGTTGCTACGTACAGCAGACCGTTGCTACGTATAGCAGGCCGTTGCTACGTATAGCAGGCCGTTGCTACGTACAGCAGGCCGTTGCTACGTATAGCAGACCGTTGCTACGTATAGCAGGCCGTTGCTACGTACAGCAGACCGTTGCTACGTACAGCAGGCCGTTGCTGCGTACAGCAGGCCGTTGCTACGTACAGCAGACCGTTGCTACGTACAGCAGACCGTTGCTACGTATAGCAGACCGTTGCTACGTATAACAGACCGTTGCTACGTATAGCAGACCGTTGCTACGTATAAAAGACCGTTGCTAGGTATAGCAGACCGTTGCTACAAACAGCAGACCGTTGCTACGTATAGCAGACCGTTGCTACGTATAGCAGACCGTTGCTACGTATAACAGACCGTTGCTACGTATAAAAGACCGTTGCTACGTATAGCAGACCGTTGCTACGTATAACAGACCGTTGCTACGTATAGCAGACCGTTGCTACGTATAGCAGACCGTTGCTACGTATAGCAGACCGTTGCTACGTATAACAGACCATTGCTACGTATAACAGACCGTTGCTATGTATAGCAGACCGTTGCTACGTATAACAGACCGTTGCTTCGTAAAGCAGACCGTTGCTACGTATAACAGACCGTTCCTTCGTAAAGCAGACCGTTGCTACGTATAACAGACCGTTGCTACGTATAACAGACCGTTGCTACGTATAGCAGACCGTTGCTACGTATAGCAGACCGTTGCTACGTATAGCAGACCGTTGCTACGTATAACAGACCGTTGCTACGTATAGCAGACCGTTGCTACGTATAGCAGACCGTTGCTACGTATAGCAGACCGTTGCTACGTATAGCAGACCGTTGCTACGTATAACAGACCGTTGCTACGTATAGCAGACCGTTGCTACGTATAACAGACCGTTGCTACGTATAACATACCGTTGCTACGTATAACAGACCGTTGCTACGTATAACAGACCGTTGCTACGTATAGCAGACCGTTGCTACGTATAACAGACCGTTGCTACGTAGAACAGACCGTTGCTATGGGCGCAGCTCTGATGTCGGACTCTGGCGGACCGTTTTTGTGTCTAAATATTGATTTCTTCAGTAAGTAGCTGTGTAATAAGCAGGATAATGTACAGCTAGCGGGTCATTGCTGTGAAATAAACCCTTACTGTGCGTCTGGGTGCAGCATCGCCTTTACTTATTGTTCCGTTCTGGGTGAGAAAGAAACAAACCAACACTCATGTTAGCTGGCAGACACGACTGAAAACATTAAAAACGTACCACTGATAACGTCTACATGTACTACCATGATCTATGTACATATAGATAAGTACTGGTATGGGCACAAATACACATTTAACTACTATATATATCCAAGACTGGTCACAGATCTCTACTGTTTCAGAGACTGTGGATCATTTCTAGACTCATGATGAGACTTTAAAGGAACTCATAATTCATGCAGACAATAGATGTTTAAATCCAAAACTTTAATAGTTGTGTGTGAGAGAGAGAGAGAGAGAGAGAGAGAGAGAGACACCCTGTCTTGATCTTCTTACCTTATCTCATTAAGACAGTGATATCCTAATCCACCAGGCATGACAGCCTACATCGCTCCATGCATGCACTTCTTAAGGTTGTGGACAAAATAATAAGAACACACGTATTATATAATAAAGCTTGTTAGGAATGTGAGCTTTGTGAAGCTTGTAATGTTAAACTTGAATCAACACTGATGTGTGTGTGTCACACATGGACGCACACAGAGGTGAGGTTCAGCAGCACATTCCTGACTGAGGCCAAAATAATAAGAAAGAGGCCAGCAGAGAGGTTTAACAGAAAAATGCACTAATATCTGAGAGCCGCTTCACACACACACACATGCAGCTTGTTCTCCGTGGGAGCTCACATCCAAACAACAGCGTCCTTTGTCAGAGACTCTGTTGGCAGCTCAGACGGAGGTGGATGGAAATATGATGGAGACGTTCAATAGAGGACTCAGTAGGTTAGACTGGCTCAGTTCATACAGGTCTACGGTAGGTAGTTCTTTCATAATAACAATACAGCAGACTATGTAGATGTTGTCATGTTCAGGAGAGAGTATTCACCAGAGAGGGAATACTGGCACTCTGCAGCCTGCAGGGTTAATCTCTACATTCTCACTCTGTAAGCTGATTAACCTGCTGTTTGGTGCTCAGAGCTCAGTGTTGCTCACCTCAAACTAAACACTGCATGTACAACATGTGTAATAGGAGCGATGATACACAGGGCTGACATTCAGTAGAATCACTGAGCTGACCCGGGGGTATTTAAGATAATAAAAGAAAAATAAAATACAAGGATATAAAAATAACAATAAAAATAAATAAAATAAAAATTAAAAGCAATAAAAGACGGGTATTTAAGATAATAAAAGATAAATAAAATACAAGGAAATAAAAATAACAATAAAAATAAATAAATAAAAATTAAAAGCAATAAAAGACGGGTATTTAAGATAATAAAAAATAAATAAAATACAAGGAAATAAAAATAACAATAGAAATAAATAAATTAATATTAAAAGCAATAAAAGATGGGTATTTAATATAATAAAAGATAAATAAAATACAAGGATATAAAAATAACAATGAAAATAAATAAATAAAAATTAAAAGCAATAAAAGATGGGTATTTAAGATAATAAAGGTTAAATAAAATACAAGGAAATAAAAATAACAATAAAAATAAATAAATAAAAATTAAAAGCAATAAAAGATGGGTATTGAAGATAATAAAAGATAGATAAAATACAAGGAAATAAAAATAACAATAGAAATAAATAAATAAAAATTAAAAGCAATAAAAGACGGGTATTTAAGATAGTAAAAGATAAATAAAATACAAGGATATAAAAAACAATAAAAATAAATAAATAAAAATGATGAAACTACACAAAATAAGCAGATTGCAATAAAATAATGAAATTTTAATAAAAATAAAACAGAATAAATTAGATAATAATGATCATCATGAAAATATTGATTAAACAAAATAGAGTGAAATAAACACTATAATGATGATGAAAAATAAAATAAGTACAAACAATAAAAACCATAAAATTATAAAACACATAAAAGCCAGACTAAATAGATGGTTTTTAGTTTACGTTTAAAAATATTAATATTTCCAGCTCCTCTCAGCTTCTCTGAAGGTTGTTCCATCACCAGATGTTTCTGCTCTGTGGAACAACTAGAAGAGGAGAACCGAAGGATCTGAGGGGCATTTCTGTAAGGTAGTCTGCTGCACGGCCATGTAGCGCCTTATAAACTAATAAAAGAAGTTTAAAATCAATAGGGAAACGAACAGGTAACCAGTGTAAAGACTTTAAAACAGAGAGTTTATTGATTTACTGATTTATTGTATTCTCTGGTGAAGAGTGGAGGTGAAGAGCAGCACGGGAACATTAGTGGGAAAATGAATCCAACTGAAGTGTCATCTTCATGTAAAGAACCCATATTGGATGTATTTATACATCATGTATATATGATTGGATGTATTTATACATCATGTATATACGATTGGATGTACTCATGGTGGAAACCTGCCTCCGTCTGAGCTGCGACACAAACACTGGAGACATTGTGAGCACAGATTCCAGCGACACCCACTGAAACGAGTGTTCGGTAACTCCCAGCTTCACACAGCCACTGACCTCATGTCACATTATAATGTGTATTATGTAAATGAAAGATGTTGGATGGGTCGAACAGACACAGGAACGCTGTTTGTGTCCCGTCTGGAACCAAAAGTTACTTATGTTACGTTACAAGGCCCGATTGTTAAACCAAAAGCAAACGTTGACGTAAACGCTTGTTACGTAACTTTACGTGAGAAAGTCTGTTAAGGCCGGATGTTATTATTTATATATATTTTTGTTGCCTAAACAACAGTTTCAGAAAGGTCACCATATAAATCTGAGATTTAGAGAATAAAGTCAGAATATTATAAAGTAGTAATTTTACGTGTTATTTTCATTTTTTCTCGTAAAGTTATGACTTTATTCTCGTAATATTATGACTTTTTTCTCATAATATTACAACTTTTTTTCTCGTTAAGTTATGACTTTATTCTTGTAATATCACAACTTTCTTTTCTCGTTAAGTTATGACTTTATTCTCGTAATATTACGACTTTTTTTCTCCTAAAGTTATGACTTTATTCTCGTAATATTCAGACTTTTTTCTTGTAAATTTATGACTTTATTCTCGTAATATTACGACTTTTTTTCTCATAAAGTTATGACTTTATTCTCGTAATATTTTGACTTTTTTTCTCATAAAGTTATGACTTTATTCTCGTAATATTTTGACTTTTTTTCTCATAAAGTTATGACTTTATTCTCGTAATATTACGACTTTTTTCTTGTAAATTTATGACTTTATTCTCGTAATATTACGACTTTTTTTCTCATAAAGTTATGACTTTATTC